>JPJR01000039.1:0-11311 GCA_000750675.1 Pseudogymnoascus sp. VKM F-3808
TAGTTGGGTGGGTGACCACCAGCGAATACCCACTGTTGTATGTTTTTGCCCTTTTTTGCTTATGTTTTGCTCTGGTAGCACCAAACTTTTTAATCTATCATTTTTATACAGAGCGACAATGGTTGTTGGATTTGTGGCATATATAATGATTGCCACCATGGGGTCTTCTAGATTCATGAAGGCCCGAATTATAAGGAGAGGAGGTGCCGTGGGACAACAGACTTAGTCTGCCATTTAGTGGATGGCTTTAACTCACAATTATATTATTTCTATCTCAATCTAAATTATTCAAACGGTCTAAGTAGCCATAAAGTCTACACATCGTTAGGAGTAGTTGATGGGACGTGATCCACCTCACCCCCATCCCAACCATCGCGCTGATCCTTGGGAATGCGAATAAACAGCATAGCAAGAACCATTGAAATCCCAGCAAGACCGACCCCTAGGTACAGAGCATTTCGATATCCCTGGACCACATTATTCCCTTGATTATTAGTATAAGCCTCAACTGTCCCTGCAAACCCCAACCCTGTACTCAACCCATAGGACAGCAAGGTCCCAATCAAAGATCCCGCGACACCCTGCTGGTGCCGTTTCGCTGTATTGCTCGCAATTATCTGCGCAGCCGTGAACAAAAAGTCTGGCCCAAATGCAGCGAATATCAACGCCGGAAACACCTGCGCCCAATAGACCTGCTGCTCAGGCATCGTCGCAATCAGGATCAGCGCCACGCCTGAAGCTAGAGCTCCCACTGCCATTATGTGTTCTGCGGGTGCGTACCGGATGACCTTTGCGCTTATTATGGCTGCCGCCACTCCGCAGACTCCGAGTGTCGCAAAGGCTGCAGCGTTGGAGAGGAGGGTGTAATGGCGGACTTCGAGATTCCAGATGCTGATGTACCAGATGACGATGCCGACGCTCATGAACGCGGAAAAGGATGACAAGATCATGATGCCAAAAGAAGGAACACTCCATATATCGAGAGGCAGGATGGGTTTTTTTGTGAATTTCGATTCCCAGATCGCGAAGGCAACGAGGTGGAGGGTAGCAATGATAAGAAGCGCGTATTCATACGGTTCCTTCCAGCCTACAACGGGTGCTTGGCTGTTGAATAGGTTAGCTTCAAGAATAACAACGGTTCTTCGCGAAAAAGAACAATCTATTGCCCGTATAATTTACTCACTTCCAGACGAAATTGAATAGCACGAGGCCGCCAACACCGAAGTATGATCCGACATAGTCGATACTTCCTCCTTTGTCGAATGGCTCCGCCTCCCCGGCCACAACAAGGGCGAATAGAGTGAATGTAGCGGCACCTAAAATAGCTCTGTAATTGTTGTTAGACCTGAGCATCTCTTGTAGCCGTTATTGTTTCTTTCGGAGAAGAAAAAGAAAGGGGGAACTTCACTAACAGGAAAAAGAACAGCCATTTCCAGGGTAGCAACTGCACGAAAAGCCCTGAAAGTAGGCTCCCTAATGTTGCACCGATAGGAGCTGTAGCCCCAAAGAATCCGACAGAGATATTCCGCATCTTACCAGGTGGGAAAGTTATGGTAAGCAAGGCAATCGCATTCGGAACTATCAACGCCCCTCCAATCCCACTTAACCCGCGCATAAGAGACAGCGTGATCACACTTTTCATAAAGCCTGAGACCAGATGAAAGATCACCCACAATACACCGGCAACGACAACAGTGTTCTTGTGGCCGTAGACTGCGCCTAGTCGGCCACCTATGAGTACGAATGCGCCTTGGGTCAATCTGTACATCAACATTTATTAGAATCTGTTGGTACTGAAACCTGTAAACTCTGCTAGTAGGTACATACGGGTATGATGCCACAATCCAGGTTGACTCGGCTGGTGTAGCACCGAGTCTTCTGCCAATCTCCAGACCAGCGTTGATCCCCGATCCGTATGGTATCATCTACTCTTATGTTAGCTAGGGACCGGTCATCAATTTTTGATATAGCTGAATTTGAAAGCATGCGCACCTGTACGAGCTGAGTCAAGACAATTGCTGCAGAAATGAGTATATCCCGGGGCGTTATTTCTTTGGTATATCCATGGTGGTCTTCGGATGTTGCAGACACTGCGGTTGTCCCAGTTGTGTCCCTGCCGACTATCTTTTCCGTTTCAGTCATTTTGACTAAAGAGCCTAACCAATCCGATTAAAGTGATTCAAGTAAAAAAATGGCTCTGTATATGCTTCTCTCTTTTTAGAATGTTGCAAATATATTTGGCGAAGGGGAAAGTACACCTGCTGTTATAGTATGTCATACATCCAGGGGGTGAGGGTAATACAACCGTACCTGGGTAATGATTCCGTCGCAACACCCTGTGTTAGCATTTAATAACTAATCAAACAAGCGCATGGAGTTTAACCCCAGCAACTGCAAGCCAGGATCTAGAATTTTAAAGGCATATTATGGTTCACATGTACGTTACACCGACCCAAACTAGCGTTCTAGGTGACTAAAGCGGAATTGCCTGCAACGCATATCGTTCTATATTAATTAATGCGTGGAAAAAATTTCAGAGATCCTCTTCTTACAATAACTTTCGTATAAGGGGGTTATAATGGATTTCTAAACGCTTCTAAAAATATAAATCTAAAGCCCCATACTGGTAATGCCGGCATTTAACGAATCCCTCAAATTAGTCCAGCTAGATTGACCAAAAAATGATCTAAGTAGCTCCTCGGATCTCTTTATTGGTAAGAGATTGACGTAGCCCTCTCGTGCAGCCTGAACATTCTTTACGAGCTTCTCGCTAGACGGGCGAAGCTCGCGAAGGGTGTCAACGAGCTCCTTCCACGTATATGGGACAGCGAGACCCAGGAGACGCTCCTGTTGGACGCTGGGGTCAAGGAGGGCAATAGCGTGGAGACGAGCAAGATCTTTGGCATCAATAAAGTATTCTGTGGGGCGTGTCAGTAATGGTGGGATAATTATGCCAAGATAGGTCGAATAGGAAAAGACGAACGAGCAACGATAAGGTTCATAATGGTCTCGTTTCCTTCTAGTAACTGGACAGTCAAACGGCCGCTTGAGCCGATGTTAGGATGGAGGACTTCTCCAATCTACTAGGGCGTTAGATAAGATATTTTGAGCTACAGCAGCGGGTAATCTTGCCGTGTAGTCTGGGACCACAGAGTTGAAGACGAATCCTGGTTTGTTCTTCTTGACCCAGTTGAAAGCGGCTCGTTCGCCTTCGGTCTTGGAAGCTGCATAAACCATGAGGCCTTTATTATCTGCAGGGGTATTTTCATCCCATGCTGCCTTGATAGCGGCGTCGTTCCAGGTATCTAGGCGAGCAATCAGTATTATGCCGAAATCCACCATCAGTACACCACCGTTCGCGGTAGGACTAACCTTGGTTTACCACACGACTGCCCTGGCCTTCTTCTAGTATTGTGGCCGCAGCAGATGAAGAGGTTAAAACAACCCTTTTAACAGAGGAAACTTCAGAAGAAGCTTTCAAAATTGATTCTGTAGCTGCTACAACCGGACGGATGACCTTGCTGGGATCAGTGCCAAAGCTCATATCCGAAGCCTGTTTCTAAATTAATCACCTTGCCCAGTAGTGAAACTTTGACAGCTTACTCACAACATGGACGACACCGCTAACTCCAATCAAGGCAACAGCCAGAGCCTCATTGTCATCTAGTTTGGGGACAATGGCCAGCTCAAACTTTCCGGCTCCATATCTTGACTCGAAAAGCTCCTCGAGCCATGGCTTCTCTGAGCGTACCGTGCCACGGACAATGTAGCCAAGGGAAAGCAGAACATCGACAACGTTAGAGCCAACAAAGCTATTTGCACCCGTGACGAGGATGCGCTCGCCAACCTTGATAGCATAAGATTCTTTTGAGGCCATGTTTTCTGAAAATATGTAACTGCTTTGCGTATATTGATAGTCGGTGGCCTAAAGTGGTGGCTCTATTCACGGCTTTATGTAGACAAGACAGTCCCAACTCGCCACACGTATACGGATTGGCCTTTAGTCATGCATAATTATTACTCTACATCTTAGATTCCGTTCAAGATTGGTAAAAACAGAGAACATTCTACCTCGGAGAATATAACCGTGGATTTGTACGTTGGTCCCCAAGCGGCAAACTTACGGCTGTATTTTCCGAGGGACAGTGATTGGTCTAGAGTCCAAACAACCGGAAGTCCGAGTGCCGCCGCTACTGCAGTTTTGTCACATCGTTTAGTCTAAGCTTAATTCTAAATAGTAATCATTTGGTGTAATTAAGAAAACTCTAGCTGCCTCCATGAGTAAGGCACTCTTTTGTAGACATTGTTTATATTTTGCTTACATGATGCCGGCGTGGCTGCTATGGGGTACGTACGCGTATGTAAGCCACCGGGGGACTCATGGATACAAAGTCGCATCACCCAAAAAGTCCTTGATGTGCTTTGCAATCTCATCCGGTTTCTCCATCGGTGACCAATGCCCAGACTTAATCGTGGCCTCCTTCAGATAAGGTACATAGCCTTGTTGTTTAGCTTCATCCATCAATTCTGGTTTACAGACTGCGTCCTCAGTACAGCAGATGAACAGCAGGGGCACCATGATACCCAGGTCCTCCTTGGAAATGGTATTGTCCGATTCATATTGAATGTTCAACGCGGCAGCTTTGTATGACTGCAACGCAGAGGCGAACCCGCCACTCCCAAATTGGCGCATAAATTGATCTTGATACTGACTGTGTCTGGCGTAGTCTTTCAATGGCACTTGCTCAGTCCCCAGCAAGAAGTCGCGCATGGCATTGGGGAAACAGAATATTTTTCTCATCCAGTCTTCAACATCCCCATGCAGAGCTTGCCACATTCTCTCCGGATTCTTTTCAACGACGCCGGCCGCATCGGGTGAAATGAAGAAGTCCCAGTACGAGAATTGAGGATAACCGATGGTGTTCTCAGAATATGAATTAAAGGCAGCCAAATCAAAAGGTTGGTCTGATGGAACCATGTACCCAATATTAACAAGGACAACTCCACTAAAGAGAAATTTTTTGTGGAGGTATGTCCGCTGGGCGAGAACGCTGCCCCAGTCGTGGCCGATGATGATAGTGTCGTTGGCGTCTTCATTACTCAAAATATCCGCAATATCTTCAGCCTGGCCTTTGTATGCATATAAGTTCGTATCAGTTGGCTTGTCAGTGCCAGCATAGCCAAGGCAGTCGGGGATGATGATCTTATTTGAGAGGCTTCCAAGTTCGTTGATAACTCCAGTCCAGAGATGAGCTGAATCGGGGAACCCGTGGAGAAATAATAAGGCTGGGAGGTGGATTGACGACTCGCTAGTTGCAGAGACATAGTAGGTATATTTGAAGTTTCGACGTGTGATAAGCTGCTTGCGTTGAAAGCCCTCCATGGTAAATACGAAAGGTACAAAACGTTGGTGCTTGCTAACATACGTAGTTGAGAAAAGGTGCTCTGTTTTTGAATACTTTACATAGGGCCCAAGACTGATTTATATGGTGAATATATAATTAATCTAGCTACTGTTACTACGACGGCAAGACCCAGAGCCGTCCGTACCATCGCGGATATAAGATCCGGTGGCTTGCCTACAGAGGCTAACATCTCCGAATGAAGGAGTTGGGGTATTTTTCTCACTCTTTTGGTCTTTCTGAAACTTTCCGTTTGAACCCACTAGCACGAGGCTTCGGATACTCTTTCCGTTCGGAGATTTGCAAGAAACGCAACCTATATAAGTTGAGCTTTTGGTCGGGATTGCACCAACAGCTCACTGCAACCATTATTGACCCTCGACGAAATGGATGCTCAGAGTGGTTTCAGAATTATAATAGGAGGTGGAGGGCTCACGGGCCTCACGCTGGCTAATATGCTTCAGCTGTATGGCATAGACTTTGTTTTGCTTGAATCCAACCCAGGCATCTCCCCGGTAAGACATGCTGGCATAAGTCTCCTGCCCCATGGAAGTAGAATCCTAGACCAACTGGATTTATACGACAAGGTATTGGAGCTGGCTCTTCCAGTTAAATCACTTCTTCATCGAGACCAAATTGGGAAAGTAATTCACGATGTTCGAGACGTTGATCGATTGATGCACGAAAGGTGATACATCCCCCATCTCTGATGAGATTTAATTCCAGTCTAACTTGTTGCAGACATGGCTATCCAATTCTTTCTTTGGATTTTCAGAGAGTACTTCAAGTTCTATACGATAATATTCAGGACAAAAGCAAAATACTTACCAAGAAAGAGATCTGGAACGTGGATGTCACTCATAATGGCGTCGTAGTAAAAACATCCGATGGGTCATTATACAATGGCGATATCCTGGTTGGGGCCGATGGCAACCAAAGCACCGTGAGAGACACGATGTGGCAGATTGCAGATGAATTGTCACCTGGATGGATCTCATCTGACGAGCATGGTCGTAGGTTCAGGAAATTACCCCTTTTAAAGTCGGCTATTTAACTGACCTTTTGCAGGCCCGAATAGTGATTACGGGTGCATATCTGGAAGATCCAGCTTTTGTGGGGACATTGAGCCTTGTTCGAGGACCTCTGTCTTTGGAAAGCATTACTCGTATATCATCAACAGTGGCCCTGATGGCCATCTATACTGGTCCTGCTTCTTTAAGCTTGAACAGCGGGCACGCGGAAATAATATCCCGACATTCACCGAGGAGGACGAAAGGGAGATTCTTGACGCTAGATCGAATGACAACATTATGCCGACTGTAAAGTTTAGGCATCTCCTTGATTCAAAGGACTATAGCACCATATTCTCATTGCAGGAGTACGTCTTTAGGCGATGGCATTTCCAACGTATTATTACCATTGGCGATGCCGCGCACAAGGTTAGTCGTCATAGAAGGTCGGAGCTTGGCAACTATATGCTAATTGTTGATAGATTTCTCCCATCAGCAGTTACAGTGAAAGTGCCTGTCTTGAATCTGCAGCCACCTTGGTAAACGCTATTCGTGAAGCACTGGCAGGGTCGAATGGTACCAAACCTACCCTGAATCAGATCGGGCATGCCTTTTCTACAGCCCAGAGTAAACTCCAGGCGAGGTTAATTACTCTCGAAAAGCATGCACATGAGCAGCACCGTGCTGAATCTTTAGACACGCTACTGCATGCCATTACCGGTACTTACTCACTGCCTAGAATTAGCACCGAGAATATTATCGATAGGCTCTCTCGCCACATTCCGCTTGCAGAGATGCTTGATGGCCAAAATCTGGGCCAGAAGTCTCTACTCGTCCCCTACAAAACTGAGCTTCTCAGAGCACCAACGGCACCTGGCATGAGCAAGTGGCACTTTGTAGGAGCTTACTTGCTAATATCTGGTATATGTTATTACGGGATGTGGGTGCAGCCTGGCTACTACGGACTTTGGGACCACATGGGCAAAGTCTTGACTACTGGAGAGTTCCCGTACAACTCGGGCTTCCCTCTCAAGCGCACATATATCGGCAACGAGTTCATTGACAACATTTTTATGTACTTGTCGGTAGTGTTCATGTCCGGCCTCAAGGACTGGGATCCAAGCTTCCGGTTCCACAACGTGTACTTTTTAGGAATTCTAATTCAGCCTATTACGGTATGGACTGTGGAGGCGTTTAGAAAACGCAATCTACGAACACCGGTCTCTATGTGAGTTTCCTCAAGCCGCACCCACAACAGTTTTATTAACACTCTGATAGGGTCACAATATGGTGCACTCTATCCCAGTTTACAGGCATGGGAATCTACATGCCATTGTACTACGCCGTTCACAGCTTTGTTTCCGAGTCCGAAACTTACTGGTGGCCCCTCACTCGAGAAGTTCCTATTGAATACGCTGACTCTATGATCTGGGCCGTCATGATCGGGTACACTCTCCCGACAATCGTCCTCTTTATCCGCTGGGAGGACCCATTCACCCTGCAAAACATTGAGGCTCTCTGGCAGCTGTCGCCTATGTTGGTCCCACTACTATGCACTCTTTTCGCCTACTTTCATCCCTCCAGGAGGACCAGGGTCGCACAGAAACCCCAAAAGGCAAATGAATTGTTCCCGGACCTCGAACCTCTTAAACGACTCTACATCATCACTGGTATCCTCGGACTGTTATTCCACGTATATTGTGTCTTCACAGCCTATTTTGATCCCGAGCTGTCTATTTCATCCGTCTTCTGGCCTGACTTTATCACGCAGGGGAAGACCTTGGGAGAAGGTGTTAAGTTTATGTTCCTAATTGACGTATGGGCGCTCGAAATTGCTACATACGTCTGGTCATGCCAGGCTGTTTGGGACCTGAAGCGAGTTGGCCGGTCTAACGCCAGTATTCCAAAAGCTGCGGCGCTCATTGCTGTAAGCACTGTCATCCTGGGGCCGGGTGCTACTCTATGCGCGGTTTGGTATTGGAGGGAAACAAGGCTTGCTAAGACGAGTTTTGCGCCACTCCGCGTGCCACGTTTTCTGCTTGGTCATCGCCTTGTAGAGGACTCCCTGGGTCAGGCTGGCAAAACAGACATGAGAATATAAAACTATGCCAATCTCTCCTCAGCAACCAAGTTCTCCTCGACTGCTTCTTGCCAGTATCTGTCTTTGTTGCCTCCTGGGTCAAAAGAACGTGGCCTATAGTTTATTATATTCTAGATCTAGCTCAATACATTCTTACCGGCCATAGTAGAGATCTTGGTGTTCGAGCTTTATAATTGAGTTTTTGTTCGGAATTTGTAGTGAGTGCAGCAACCACAGCCCGGGCCTAATCACCATTCCCTCACTAGCAATCCTCCTCCAAGTTAAGCACAGGCGGAGCCCGGCTCCGGCACGATCTCAGCGCCCCTCTCCAGCAGCAGGTTGACAATCGCCACGTTTCCGTACTCTCTTGCCCACATTAGAGGCGTCCGGCCATCTCTCCCTTTCGTATGTACCTCAGCGCGCTTGTCAAGCAGCAGCTTGACGGTACCCTCGTTCCCGGTCTGTGCGGCTAAAGATAGCGCTGTCCGGTCAAAGCTATTCTTTATATCTACCTTTGCACCATTCTCTAACAATAGCTTGACAATAGATTCATTGCCGTTACCTGCCGCCCAAGATAGCGGCGTCCGGCATTCGTCATCCTCTGTATCTATCTCAGCGCCCTTCTTTAGCAGCAGCTTGGCGACTTCGTCATGTCCTGTCCTTGCCGCCAAGGATAGCGGCGTCTGGTCATCATCCTCTTCATTCCTCATATCCACTTCAGCTCCCTTCTCTAATAGCATTTTAACGATAATGTCGTGCCCGTAGAACGCCGCCAAGGATAGCGGCGTCCAGCCAGTCTCTACATCCCTCACATTCACCTCAGCGCCCTTGTCTAGTAGTAGCTTGACTATAATCTCGCTCCCATTCTCCGCTGCAAAAGATAGTGGCGTCCGATCTTCCTCGTTCCCGTACTGGTCGTCTGTCCGGTACAGCGATTGGCCGCTTTCTTGAAAGTCGGCTCCTGCTTCTAGAAACTTTCGCGCAGCTGCCTCGTTCTTAGATTCTGCAGCATGACGTAACCCCCAGCCTCTCCATTGCTGTACATTGTAGTGATAAAGATGAGTATTGAGGAGATTGTATAGGCGGCGATTGGTTTGACTAAAGGCGTTGATGTCTCCCTCCGACTGTGTCTGCAATTCTACGTCTGACTCTGCTTCCGACTCCAGATGCTTCGCTATGCACATTAATAACTCATTCGCTAAATGAAGTAGTGGCATTTTTAAACGGTTGGCTTTACGCCTAGCGATTTCATGCTGGCAGAATAAAAGCCTATATAAGTATTAAGGATGAGAAAAATGCGTCTCCTTGGAATCCAAGGCAGCGGTCAGCATCTAGGCCCTCCCTGCCAAGCGAAATATGGAGAAATGAGGACCCACATAGAAACCATTGGGGTTGTTTCCGCGGCTCCCGTAATGCGCCTCAGACAACCGTGAATTCTCATTTGATGAAGCATAATTCCGCCAGAAGTTCCAAGTGAAACCAGCGTGATATTTGTCGTCAGGCTACCATGCCAGCTAAATAAGGATGCCCCAGCGCATCTGTCGCTGTCGGCCTCTTCGTATGGTCAACAACTGGTAAGTACTCAACAAACTCGATCAGATCCTGTGGCACGCCCCCAATTTTCTCCAGTTCCTGCCGCACAGTCCCTACCGCAATAAACTGCTTCATCTCCCCTGTCTCCGGGTCCTCATATTGCTCTTTCTCCAGCGCCCTCGCTAGAGAGAACTTATCGAGGAAAGCCTCGCTCACAGGGGACGCTATTGGGCCTACAAGGCGAATGTCCGCTTGGTAGATGTTAGATTCCAAATCCGTTACTAAGTAGTAGGGATAATATTACCGTGACACCAAGAGACCAGACATAGGAACTATGAAAACACCCAAGACCACGCCAAACGTCAGGGGCACGCGTAGGTAGGCTTTGGATCCGTGTATCATCGTAGCCTTCCCTGAGCACTGTATTTTATTTTTAGTCTCGTTTGTTAAGTAGATAAATACTGTCTCACTATTTCCCAAGTCGCCAACTTTTACAATGGGGTTGGCACAATTAATATTTGACAGTAGAATATTATTGGGATTAATATCTATAAAATTGGCGTAGATATATTATCGTCATCTGGACATGGTAATAATACCCGAATGGAAGGCACCATATGTTTCCTTCAGAAAGGCAAGTGTTTCGAGAACTGATCTTGCGATTACACCCGCACATGTACTATAAACTCCAGCGACCGTGAAAATAATGCATTCAGACACTCCATATATACAATAATACACCCTACCAAACTCCAACAAACATCTAATCCCCACCCCTCAATGCATCTTTCTCCCCCCTCTCTTCCACCTCACTCTCGCTATCACTATCCCCCCCAATTACATGGTGCTCCGCATCAATACTCCTCCTCGCTTTCCCCCCACCCGCTGCTACATCATGGTATTCCTCCCCCTCCTCATCCACATCACTCAATCCCTCCTCATCCTCGCTCCCCGCTGCAAACGCATCATACAGCTCTCCCGCGCGCCTCTTTGGCCTTCCACCCGTCAGCCCCTCTGTCTCCTCATCATCGCGGATGAGGTCGAACTCATAGTTATCGCGCGCGCTATTGCGTAGACGCTTGCGCCGCGCGAGGTAGAAGTAGACGCCTAGCCCGATGCAGAAGCCCACGATGAGGATGGTGGCGGCGTAGATCCAGATGGTGGTTTTGGGACCGAAGCCGAAACTGGGGAGCCAGCCGGGGAGCCAGGAAGATGGGGCGGCGGTGGAGGAGGCGGCGAGGTCGTTGGGGGCGGTTGGGGAGGAGGAGGCGGTGACTGTGGAGGTG
>JPJR01000040.1:0-16440 GCA_000750675.1 Pseudogymnoascus sp. VKM F-3808
GGGGCTGGGGAGGGGAAGGAGGATCTGAATAAGAGGCTGGCGGAGCTCGTGAAGGCGGCACCAGTTATGTTGTTCATGAAGGGGACACCAAGTGCGCCACAGTGCGGGTTCAGTAGGCAGTTGGTTGCGCTGCTGAGGGAGAACTCGGTGCGCTATGGTTTCTTCAATATCCTGGCGGATGACGAGGTGAGGCAGGGTCTGAAGGAGTTTGCGGATTGGCCAACCTTCCCACAGCTGTGGGTTGGGGGAGAGTTGGTGGGCGGACTTGATATTGTAAGTTTACCTGAGATGCGACCACCATTTTCTGTTACTTTGGAGAGGGCTAACGGCGAGATACAGATCAAGGAGGAGATTGCGAACGATCCGGATTTCCTGAAGGAGTACGCGGTCGTTAAGGCTTGAAGAGGCGGTATGGGATGATAATAGACTGAACTTCACGGTTTTGAGGATCAACTCAGCGGTCGTAACTAGCGGCTTCGCGGAGAGAAGGGCTTAGCAGCTCGCCTTTTACAGTGCAGATAGACTGCGTTTGCATGTGATATGCAATGAATTATGATAAGAAGCCCAGAGATCAGATGACTTTGAAGTGTGACCTGCCAGCGATCCATGGTTCCATGCGATTCGTGAGATACCTTGTTTTATTGATAAAATCGCCACAATGTTTACCGCTGCCGTTATCGTCTACGCGACCATTCACAGTTCTCAAAGTTCACAAAGTTGATATATATAAATGCTTACTTGAGTATACACCTTATATTGCATAGGGCGTCTGCTCTAAGTAGTAAGAGCACATATATAATACTTTGATTTTCACTGGTGCCAAGAAGAAGAAGCGCGCCCCCAGATTGCCGAGGGCGGGAATAAGGAACCCTGCCAGCAATCCGTCTCGAGAGTGTTTTGAGAATATAGCCACAATGCGCGCAACAAGCAAGAGCAGAAGAAGCAGGATATGGGATAGAACAAGGTAACAGCAACTAGTATACTCGTATATGCTCAACATATATCCACCAGACCGATTGACATGATGTTACGGAGTCGCCGTAGGGGCGATAACGCGTGGGCTTGCTGATCCGGGTTGGTGGATGATGGGATAGTAGCTTGCGTACGCATTTGTACGCTTTTCCGCGCCAAAGCCCCAATAAATCCCATGAAAATCCCACCAAATCCCACCAAATGTCCAATAAATCCCTGCTGCCTTCTCCACCTCTCCACCTTAACACGCCCCCCTACCATGCCAACCCACATGCACCACCTTAAACCCGCCCTTTAAATATCGTGCCGTTCTCCCGTCCTCTTATTTATCTCTGCCAAGACCCTTCAACATCTCCAAACTCCGCAAATCCATCAACTCAATCCTCACCTTTGTCAATCCGCCCATTGACACTCGTCGCCGTCAACCTCCACGACATTTTTCTTCAGATATCAAAACTCAGATTTACTATCTCTCATACCACGACACTCGTACCCCTCAAATAAAGATGTCCAACCAAAACTACTACGGCGGTGCCCCTCCCCAAGGCGGTCCCCAGTATGGCGGTCCCCAGCAGTACGGCGGTCCCCAATACCCTCAACAACCACAACAATCCTACGGCCCTCCCCAAGGCGGCGGCTACTACCAACAGCCACCTCCAGTAAGCTCTCCCCCCAGCGACAACTGAAACAGGACTTCACTAACCGCCTGCGCACAGATGCAATACCCACCCCAGCAGCAATACCAGCAGGGCCCTCCCCCCAAGAAGAGCAGCGGCGGCGGCGGAAAGGGTTGTCTGGCCGGTCTCTTCGCCGCACTGTGCTGTTGCTGCGTCTGCGAGGAGGGATGCGAGGCGTGCGCTGACTGCGCTGAGTGCGCCGAGGGATGCTGTTAAATAATACCCCATGGTCGAGATGGAAGCTATGAACGGTGCTATGATCAGGTTTATATAAGGGCTGGGGCTGGAGGGGAAGTGGTGGTCCATAGGATGGGGGTGTATTTTACCGCGCGGGAACTTGTACGTACGGGGAGGAGAGGCGGCTGCGGAGTTTCAGTCACTGCGTGCGATGCGATGCGATGCGCTTTTTTAGGACGGCGAATTGGTCTGGGCGGGCATGAACCTTCATTACCATTTCTTTTATGTCGGGACGTCTAATTGAATTGCATGGCGACTTTAAGCACCTCGTACTAGCTATATCTAAATCGTGAAGCAAATCATGATTCCGTGCTATGTCTTAACTTGTAACCAAAACATGATTCCGCTCTAGCTGTTCTAACATTGTGTTCATCGCAAAGCCAAGACTCCGATCTCATCACATCTAGACCAAGTCCTCTGACCCAGCCTCATCCTCTCTTTCCTCTTTAACAGATCTTGTCCAACCCTTCTCACTCCTCTGTTCCAGGCCTCCCCTCACCACCATCCCTCCTCTGCGAACGACTCAGCACCCCCGGAAAGAATTTAGGTTCATGTCCAGACAAGTGCAGATCCTGCAGTCCTGCACTGACCGGCTGCAGACTATCCGTCGAGACGTTCGTTGGAGCAGGAGCAGCTGCTGGCGCGGACGTATTGGCTGCCGGTCGTGGGTGGGGGAAGCGGGCCGCCTGAGCAGGGAAAGGCGATTGCTCGTGAGGAATGGTAGCTGAGGAGATATTCGTCTTCATGGAGGAGGTGGGTGATTGAAGCCCAATTGGAGTTTCGAACGAGCTTAGACCTGCCGATGGTATTGGTGTCGATGGAGATGTATAGCGATCGATCCTATTTGTGTTAGTTTCCCGTGTCCCATCTCATCACAGCGCAGAAAACTTACATGGCTATTTCCTGCAGTAGCGTCTCGTGGCGGAAGCCCTGACGGATATTCGGGATATTCGTCTTCGCCATCGTGTTCCCCGCAACGCCAGGCTTGTTGAAGTTCTCGCCCAGCCAATGCTGCTTGACAGTCGCCTCGTAGCCACTCTGCTGGACGGAGTTGCGCGCAAGCTCACACATGTCCACAGCGTTAAGCTTGTAGATCTGCGCGGCTACAGAGTACTCCTCTATCAACGCCTCTTTAGTGAAGGCGAATTGGAGCGGATCATCGGTGGACAGAGATACGTTGAGGCCGCGCTTGAAGTAGGAAAGGAAGGGATTACGCTCGTACGCAAGGAATAGAGCGTTGTTGCTGAGTGGGGACATGGCGACACCGATCTGCTCGAGATAGAAGATGTATTGCAGGAAAGGTACCTTGCGGAGTAGAAGGCCGTGACTGATGCTGTGGCAGGTAAGGACTGCAGCAGCCAGATGGTCTGAATCGCCAGCCTCACCACAGTGAGGACGAAGGACGAAGGTATTGAAGCCTCGCTGCTTACGCATAACATTCAGAGATGCTATGTTGGCGAACATGTAATAGATCCAGTAGCTGTATGGCGGGTTCTGCTTCGTATCCCAGACTTTAGGGACGGGGAACTTGCGGAAGAGTCTGCGCTCGACTTTGCTCTCGTCATCAACGCTATCGAAGCCGATGACTCTCTGCAGGAAGACATGCAGGTTCGGGTGGCTGGATGGGTCCTTGGTAACCTCGAACAGGGGCCTGAAGACGTTGATGACGACTTGTTCAAAGTTATCCATCAGGCCAGACGCCTTGTATACATCGTAAAGACGCGGGACTTGAACGAGCCAGCGCACATTTGGCGAGAAGAGCTTGTTGTCGACAACCCAAGCTGCCAGCTTGTCCCACTCATCGGGGTCCCGGCCGTAGATGCTGATGCGCCATTCCACCATTTGGTATTTGCTGGATTCGAGATCAGTAATAACCTCCTTTGTTATTTCTGCAAGGTATCGTCCTTTGATGAAGTTGTCAGTCTTGAGAAAGATGGTTCTCAGACGAGACTCTCCAATGGGGTTGTACTTGAGGTTGAACTTGTCAAATCGATGGAAAGAGTCTGTGTGGGCGTGCATGTCCAGTGTATCGATACTCAAATCATATGCTGTCAAATTGATACTCTCAAAGACCTCGCTGAGTGTGAGATGCTTTCCATCTCTGTACATCACAACTTCGTTTGGGCACTTCTTCATCTTGCTCTTAATAAATCGAAGCAGATGCTTCTGGTTCATGCAAGCCGAGTGGTGAATATGGGTGTCCACTTTCCTCACGTTGTAGAAGTCTCGATGCGGCACGCTTTTGCTGTCCGCCATCTCTTGATACTCGTTCAGAAGCACATACAGGTTGAATTTGCCCTCCAGATATTGGAGGCGCCTGAAAGCAAAACTTTTGCTGGGGCCATCGGAAGAAATCTCCAAAATTTGCTCTAAATCCATGTAAAATTCACGAATAGTTGGGATGTTTATTACTGGCTCTTCCAATGCACCGGCATCAGAATGTTGGTATACTTGGTATACACCATTGTCATCCAGGCGAAAGGTCATCTCGCCTGCCTCTGGGAGAGGCAATAGGTCTTCCATGTCGAAATCCTCGCCAATATCTTGTCCTGGCTTACGCATGGGTTTTGCTGAATGAGGGGGTCGGGCTCTCTCATTGGCTTTTGCGGGCAGCACGGTGCTGTTGGAGAGACTATCACCACCATTCGACATAGTCGCCTTTCGCTTCTCCTCCTCCCATGCCGGCTGAGGGTGAGGAGGGTAGATATTCCAACTAGGATCATCTTTCGGGTTATCTTCTGGGCCCTGTAGCGACAGGCGCATATATTTATGACGAAAGTCTAGCACTTTTTGAATATTCGAGTATATTGCACTCAGCTCAGATGTAACATGGGCTTCTGTATTTGCAAATCCCCCAGCGCCATTGCCGATACCAATGCCAGCCCCCGCACCGTGTAGTCCTTCCGGCGTTATCGGTGCATGCAGCTCAGCTGGGAGTCTTGCGTTCTCTGGCTGGCGAAATTGCTGGCTACCGAAAAATGGTTCTTGTACGATGTTGCTTTCGGGGGATTTGTCTGGGTTGACAAGGCCGGTAGGCTGGGCGGAGTTGAACTTGCCATGGCTAGTGCGCGTTAGAGATGCGAATAAACAAAGATATGACAATCCTCACCTTTGAGCCATATTCAAGCCGCTTCCAAGAGACCTCAAGCTGCCACTTCTTTGTGGGGCGTCCATTTCCGTGCCGGAAATGTTTGAAAACTTCCTCTCACTCAACCGCGGACTGTCGGGGGGCAGCGATTGCTGAGAACCCCATCCAGCTTCGCCACTGCGTTGGGCTTCTGCCTGGCTTCTCTGATAGAAGAGTTTGGCATCCGTGAAACTTATTTGCTTCTCTGCAGCGTAATCATAAAAGGTTGTTCTTCTCTGAAAGTCTCTCGGAAGTGGGCCGTCCTGGGCAGCGTCCTCGCCTGCCTCTGCCTGTGCATCTGCTTCCGAGTCTACGCCTACAGATGGCCCAGTGAGTGATTTGTTTCTCCCATTATCCGCAAGGGTGCTGTTTGAGCTATCGTCCTGGTCTTCGCCGTGGTAGTGGTTATCGTCAATGTCGAAATCGTCGTCCACAGATGCCTGGGTTGCATCGAGGTGGGGAGAGCTTAGCCCAAATGCGTTATTTCCTTGAAATACGCTGCCTGTCAACAGTTAGCTATAATGCTTTGAACAGCTTTGCCTCCATTGGCAAGGTAGTTAAACTCACCAGACATTGCTCCGAGATCGAGTCTTGTATGACTCTTCGAGGATTCTCACTTGTCCGCTGTTGGGGGTCTCCACACAGGTCACCAAGGCGTCAGTAGTGGTACAATACAACAGACAAAGCGGGCAATGGCAGTATAAGTTATGCAAAGTTCAAATGCTGTGCGATGTAAAGTCTTAAACGCGTTGAGTTTGCTCTGGCACGTCGCTGATACGAGATAGAGCTGTCTCTTGTGGCTATTGACGGTCTTGGCAAGGCTGGGTGAGGAGTTACCCCAACTTTTAGCGCCAATTGGTCAGCCTTGCATCAATCCTCAAAATGTTGGGGCAACAGATCTCCGTTTCTGAAATCATTCAAATTCTAAATAAAGTCTAAATCTGCGTTATAATCTCTCTCTACCCTGCTTTGCCATTGATGCTGACGCTTGCAGTGGCAGGTCTAAGCCTCCCCCGTGGCCCTTTGTCTAATGAGTACATTCCACCCGCACTGAAAACAATCGTGGCTCCAATGAGCGTCCCAAATGACAATCTATTGCCAAACAACCATATACTGAGCAGCAAACTGACCAGCTTGCGCACGTTGAGTACAATTGTTACCGTCAACGCAGAGGATGCAGAGGCAAGGAGATTGACCCCACGAATGCAGGCGTACTGGGTCAACACGTTGACGACCAGGTATGCAAGCTGGCTCGGAATGTAAATTCCAGATACGCCAGCTTTGATACCTTGGTGCAACCCCCCAAGGGCAGTCGGATCGGACCAAGGCATGGTCAATGGCTCAGAGGCCGCCAATCGTAGAAACTGCCTCATCATCGACGGGAAGAATGGGATGAATAGTGGTAGTGAGATGAAGTGTGAGTAAAAGAGGTTTTCTTTCCACTGAGGGCCGTACTCTCGGTATGTCTCCTCGGTGTATAGTCCCATGATGGCGGATAGGACTTGTGCGATGAACAAAATAATGAGCCCAACGCTAAATGGCGGCAGCCCTTGCTTCGTGTCTGTTGTTTTCTCCTATAACAGTCAGTACAGTGATAACAAACATTGAAGAAAAAGGAATTGGCATACCTTGGATTGAACATCTGACCACGCGGCAATTATGACACCAACAGTGAGGAGTAGTACAGACACAATCTGTATGCGAGAAAAGCGCTTTCCAAACAGATATCCCACACCAATTGTAGTTATGCTCCCTCCGGAGCGTAATATGATATGTATCGGTACAGATATATTGTAGCTAAATGCATGATTGTTCAGGACATTTATTGTGAAGAAAAGGGCGATGTTTACAAGCCAACGCTTGATCGGGACGCGGTTCGGTTTGAGGAAAAGGGGTGGGCGTTTGATATCGAACTGCGAGGTGTAGCCGATCGATGCGATGAAGATAAATTGGACAAAGGTGAGTAGGGTGCCTATAGATATCAGAAATGAAGGGGTAATCCGATGCGCTTCGACATACCACTATCTGGGTTCGGTCTGCCAAAGGTTAGTTTTAGATCAGCGTTTTGTCCAGGCCACCACTTACTTGATAATTGCTTCTAACGCGAAAACCTGTATTCTTCATGAGTTCTCCCGTCTCCAAATTTCAATCCGGCAGAGCTTTGCACTCACATTCGAACAGCAGCCGCCAAAGATCAGCCCCAGCATAACCCCAACAGCCAGCCATTGTGGTATAGTTTCGATGAATATCCGTCCAATCAATGCCATGATTTTGGAAGATGTAGGCCTCTCATTGTCTATCCCATACATTTGTGCCTTTTCGAGCGAAGGGGCAGCGTTGATTTCCTTTGGACGGGGTTCGATCCCGTCCACTGTCGACGATTGAAGGTCTCGCAAAGTCGCACGTCGTCGAGGCGTGACCTGGCCGAGCATAGAGCTGGAAGGCGCGCTGCCACTGTCAGTCCTGGGTCTCCTGGCCATCGTGTCGCAAGCAGCAAAAGAGATTTGACGCGGCGAGAGGTGGTGCCTCGGCTCCGCCAAGCAAGATCAGAGCGGGCCTTGTGTAGCTCTGGACGCTAGATGATATAGCATACAAGAGAGGCAGAGGGGTAGAGGGGCAGAGAGAGAGACGGAAGATGAACACACGCTGGGCGGTGCTATTCAGGACAGGAGGGGTTCTGTCTCACCTTGGGTTGGCAAGTGCCGATGCCACGACTTTTAAGAGCTGGCGACAATGAGGGAGGGCAAAGTGGAGTCACGAGACTGAAGCGACGATCTCATGGCTGTTTTTACCAGTCCTTGTTAATTATAGTTGCAGGAGGAAGTACCGGATCTGCCGGAATAATAACGAGAGTGTATTTGTCCAAATGTGTCCAAATGGTTGTCCGAAGTGGGTTTCGTGGTCAGCCCTGTCAAGTATAAAGGCCAGGTACTGGATATTGTCGAACCAGGCACCTACGTAGTAAGTACGGTAGAGTAAGTAGGGTTGGTAGGCGGTAGGGTACGGGAACAGGGAGTTTAACGATGAGCTGTCATAAACTATTTTTTGGACGTGCGTTTTTGGTCTGGTCTCCCGAGTGTGCACGTGAAAACCCCTCCTTTTGACCCGATTTGAACTACCACAACGAAAGCTAGTAAATGCTAAGTAAAGCTAGGAGTAGGAGACACATAGGAGGCACAGTTATCACAAATCAGGTATCACAGAGGATCATTTACTAAAGACCATAGTACTTCTCTGCATTTCTCTGGAGTGACTAATGAATTTGCGCAAAAGATCTGAGCCGTGAGCTTTGGTGCAAATGACGACGACCCTTTCTACCCCCTTCCCCAGGTAGCATAGCATGGTGCCGCTGGAAAATGAACTGCACTGGACTGCCCACATAACTTTCATTATCAATGGATCATTCACCTAGTAATCGCCCACGTATGTCATGAGAGGCTGGTCTATAATTCTCTCATATGCTCATCTCTCATCAATGTATGCGTCAGCCGGCTCTTAATTTGATCGTAAAGATATGAAGATTGGGAATCGTCTCATCACGTCACAAGCTGACGTCAACGCAACCTGGCTACAAAGCCTCCTTCATTCTCCTGCTGTCTACAATGCCGAGAAGACAAAAAGCTATCGAGGTTCGTTAGGAGCTGCTTCCACACAAGGCAAATGGAAGTTGGGGGATTAGGGGAGCTTACATTATTTGTTGCAGCGATAGCAATGCTGTCCTCAAACGGATGCCAACTCATGTGAAGGATCTTCTTGTTGAAATCAATTTGGTCCGCGTCAGTTTCCTTTCTCATCCTCTGACCTGCCCCCGTTGCTCCAGCCGCTGGGCTGCCAGCTCTTGAGCCACCCTTCTTCCCATTTGCACCAGGGCTCGTTGATGTGTTGATCGGTGTTGGTACTCCAACCTTCTTCGCCTTGAAAGCCGACTTGTCGGCCTGTAAGACCACCTCCACCTCCTTATCTGGGTCCGAGGGGTAAATCATGAAGTTGTTGTTGTAACTGCCAGTCATCACGTTCTTGGCGTCTCCAGAGAAGACAACCTCGAATTTGTCGAAAATGCTGTCGTTCTCGTATGTATCGCAGAGCCTTGGTCGCAGATGCTCATGGATTGGAATGGTCTTGATCGGTTGGCGCTCCATATTCACATCCCAAATCTTCACAGTCAGATAGTCGCGAGACAAAATGTACCTTCCATCGTGTGAGAATCGGACATCCGAGATGGAGGAGATAATCTCGGAGAAGAACGAGCGGGCAGAGGGGTCTTCCTCCTGTTCGAATTCTAAAACGCTGTTAGACGAATGTCAAGATTATAACGGAAGATGGCTTACGCTTGGCGTGATTGTCGCAGAGAGCACTCTCACGCATGTCTGCCAGTTTGATTGTGCCTTTTGAGCTGGCATACATAAACCAGTTACAGCTCTGGGGGTGGAATTCTGCTGCGGTTATGACCTCTGTCAGTTCCTCCATGTTCGCCGGCTTAATATCAACGATGTTAAAGCTCTGGTCCTGAATGTTCAGGTTCCATAAGTTTACACGCAGGTCGTCACTGCTGATGAAAGTCTCTCCATCACTGTTCACTGAGATGCTGTTGATATGGTATGCATGTGCATTGGCATATGTTCGGCGTGGTACGGCTGCAACGACGGTATCGTGATGTGTGAGTCTAGGTAGCTTGAGATCGTTTATGCTGTTGAAATGAACATTGTTGCGAGATCGAGGAGCGCCGCCTCCGCCAGCAGCTGTGCCTGGGGTCAAGTCGTGGGAAAGGTTATTTTCCGCAACGACCTTCAATGACTTCTCAAAAACCTTCCACAATTTGATGGTCTTGTCGTTTGTCGAGAGGAGGTAGTGAGATGCATTCTGGCGTTTGCACCACTTAATTTTGTTGATCTTTTCTTCGATCTCAAGGGACTTTAGGTAGTCGAATTCGGGTTCGTGCGATTGGAATTCTGTGTGAAACTTGTATTCGCATGTTTTTTTCTGTGCGAGTCAGCGGGTGCAGTATGAGCACAGTTATGGAGTTTCATACTGTCTCATTTCTCTCAAATAGTACCACTCGGCCACCCTTATCTCCAGTGGCAAGGTAGTTTCCTGTGTGATCGAACTCGACTGTTGAGATGATATCGGCTGCGCACGAACATGTTAGCCCCAAGTCCGCATCCGATAAGTTGGCAAGAGTTGCAGTTCATCTCCAGCTTCCGGTGATATTCTTTGCACAGCTCCTTGGTGTTACTAACCTTCTGTGATATCCTCTACGTCTCCCTTATCTCCGAAGCATCTGTGTGCATGTTAGCACAGTCCTTTGGCTCGTGGGCCCAACCAAGCGGTCAAGGCCTGCAGCAGCATGTCTTTCTCGTCGACGCTGTTTATTGTGCAAGGCAATACTGACTGTGTGAACTTCCAAGTTGGAGAGTTCGCTTCTCCTTCTACCATGTTTCCAGCCCGCCCTGTTGAGGATCACCTTCCTCAAATTCGCGCGTGGCGTGGATAATTGTGATGAGATGCTGGTTGTTTGATGGGAAGCAAAATTCTAGATGGCGCACAGTCTCCTGGGAGGCAGTCAGTAGCTATGCGAATACGGTATTGCGTACCAGGCGCGTACAATGCAGCGGTGGCGTGCTGAGGGCAATAGAGGGAGCGGGAAGGGCAGGAAGGCTTTGATTCAAACCCCGCAAGCCACGAGGATCGGGGTCGCCGAGCGGTAAAAACTCACAGAATCTGTAGAATCTACACAAAGCAATCAACCTACTGGCGATAAGTAGTTAGGCGCGTCAAAGTCTGGTGAGTATAGTTGAGATTGTGGGGTTATGATGGTTTTGGCGAGTGACCAAGAGGTCTGGCGGCAATCAGCTCCGCGCCAATACGTAGGTACTCAACAGCTGTATTACAAAGGTGGGCAAGAGGCAGCTGCATTGGGAAAATAGCCAAAGCAAGGCAAGTGTACATCTAGCATTACAAAAATTATCACTACGATACCTATTATTTATCAAATAATACTTTCGATGTTTTTATAAAGTATTTCGTTATGCCCAAATACCGTAATACCCTTTTCTTCAGTTCCAAGGAAGCTACAAATTGACCGTATTTTGTTGCAAACTTGCTTGACAAGGTTAAACTGTGTCTCGCAACTGCAGCATCTCTCGACATTCTATATATCATCGAGTAATAAAGCTTCTCTCAAACAGGGCCTTGTACCGCCATGATATTAATGCATATCTTACTCGATAGTCCTACAGTTCCCTGATCCCCGAGATGCGTTCAAGTGATTCGAGTACAATGCTGATCTCGGGTCGATCACGTGATGTTGGTGGGGTTTCTAGTTTAGCCGACCCTTAAGCGCGGGGCCCTTGTCGGATCCTGGGACCGCGACTATAACGACGGCCGACTTCCCACCTCGTGGAATATCAGACTGGCGTTATGAGCAATGGGAAGGGTAAGGGGCCCGCAAAAGCGGCAGGGGAGCCGGAAGAGCAGCTGATTCCTAACGAAACAACTACGACATCATCGAATTCCGTCCTCGATAGGGTTGCCGCCTCCGCGATTGGCCTTACACGAAGTGCATTCGGCACAACGAATAGCAACGATGTTAACGACTCTGCTGCGGCAGCATTAGCTACATCGGGGAAGGGACAAGGCCAGCCGTCGAGTTCTGGTCAGGGTTCTGTTTGGGCCGAGAGCTCCCAATCCTCCCGGCAACAGCCCGCGCTCGGTGCCCAACAGCCAGGTCCACAAACTTTCAGGAGTTCACACCAAGAACAACACGCTGCGTCTGCAGAGGCGGAGTTTTCCTCCTTCCTCGACGGCATAGATACGTTTGGACCATCTACCGAAGATGGGACAAGGCCAGTTCTAGACGAAGATGATACTGGGTCTTTCAGCAGGGCACCAGCGGCGCAAGCCCAGGGTCACAATTCAGAGCCGCGCACGTTCCGCACCGTGGAAGAACAAGAGAGTCATGACGGAGAGGAGGTGTTGGGCATACTGTCAGAAAGGCGACAAGAGGCCGACTACTTTGCGCCTCAGAGCATCGAAGATGAGATAGAGGAATGGAGATTGACCGACGACCAGACCGCGAAAATCCAGGCGTTGGTTAAGGATCTATTCCCTTCTTCGGATATGCACGCTGCTAGAGACGTCTCTGACCCATTGAATCTACAGCCCACCACGTTCAGTTCTAACGATATGAGCACTTGGCTGCCGGATGAGTATGCTCAAGAATCCTACTCCCATTTTGGGCAAGTTCTGCCACAAGAGGAAGCAAGCAGTTTATGGATTGAGCAATGGGAAGATGTTTTATCAAGGTACGCCGACGAGGTTTGGGGTGGACTATTACCCCTTGTGAGAGAGGCCAGAGAGGAAATTGAGGAGATCAAGCAGGCAGAAGATCCTGCCGAACATCGACCAAAGGCTCTTAGGAGACTAGGCCAAGTACTTGCTCATTTTAAGTCGTAGCGTAAATACACCAAGAGAATATAAAATAAAGTATTAAACTAAGGTAACATCGGTCGACGTTTATGTTTACAACCAAGTTATTGTTTTTCGATCAGCCATCCTCCGTGTAATAAGAGGCACTACTGGGGCTCTATGTTGCAGTTTGCTGTGTGTGGTATGGGTATATTATTTATTTTATATTTATCACTTGCATTTTATTCTTTAATTCTCAAAATGTGATGTATAGTCCAAATACATTAGGAAGCATGGCAATACAGATAAAAAGCTGCAATTAAGAAAGCAACTGCGTCCTTTATTCGAGTACATTATTATGGAGATTCTAGCATTTTGTCACGTTAGTGAAATCTAACTTTATAAATGTTTCCTTCGTCATAAAGGTGAGAACGTGAATATTTGTGCCTAAATTTCAAGGCAACAGCTATTCCCCACCACTATCGCGGGTCTTGGTGACCATGCGATGCTGTCGCAGTGTTCTAGATTGCAGCTCCCACAACAACCTTTAATAGCCACCAAGATGCTGTTCTTCAGGTGAGTTCATGGCGTATATACGCAATATATACCGCGCCACCATTGTAGAGCAAGCACTAACGATCGCATAGTTTCTTCAAGACTCTTGTCGACCAAGAAGTAACAGTCGAGCTCAAGAACGACATCCAGATCCGCGGGACGCTGAAGTCAGTCGACCAATACCTGAACATTAAGCTCGACGATATCAGCGTGGTGGAGGAAATCAAATACCCACATCTTGTAAGCATGGAGCCCGCGCCCGACTATACACCCGCGAGTTGGCAGGAATGAAGCGCAGTCGATTGGCAAGCGCATATGGCAGTGATGGGCTTGCAATTCGAGATATAAAGCAGACGCTAACGTAGTGTTGTGATAGTCGTCCGTCAAGAACGTATTCATCAGAGGCAGTGTGGTCAGATATGTCCACCTACCAGGTGCCGTCGTGGACACCCAGTTACTAGAGGATGCAACAAGAAGAGGTATATTGAACCTGCCCCCCACCGCCCTTAACAGATTAATAACAAGTCCGTTTTACAGAGGCTGCCCAACAAGCATCGAAAGCGAAGGCCGCATAGAGGAGGTTATGGGCAAGGATTTTGGCAAAGGAAACCTGGAAGAGGCATGTGGGGAAAGCCTGGGGAAAGCCGCAGCTGCATAACTCGTGGAAAGCTTGTATGCTATAGCACAGGAAGACCCCCTGGGATATGATAGAACTGTGATAGTGAGGCACTGTGGCCATTAGATCAGGTTATGGAGTTAGGCGTCCCTGGTAGGGTTGCTTTAATTTCACCTGGGATGCAAACGAGATACCCCGAGTTTTACGGGCCATTGCTTCTTTTGGAGCACTGATATATTAAACCATCCTACAAAAAGGCCTTTGAACCAATTGCCAATTCCCCAGTGATAAATATCAATATCTTTGTTCTACCTAAAGTGGTCACGGGATCACGCGTAAAAACGATGTCGCGAAATCCCCTCTTCCTCGGAGGTGGCAACCCCATACAACCCTGTCAACACCTGCCCATGGCGACTCCCGCTACGCAATGCCATGTTTCGCAAACCACGAGAGGACGCAACCAGTGATATTTCTTTGAAACCCTCTACAGGCCGGGCTCCAACGCCGCCGGATGGGCGAAGTAACAATCGGACTGGCTCCACGACAGCCATGGCTGGCCCCTCATCGTCCGCCAAACCCTTGACCCCTCGAACAAACACGAAGACCAATGTACGGAGGGTCAGCTCCCAAGGCGCGAAGAAGGCATTTAGTGCAAAGACCCCAGGGAAGCCGAACGGGAGCATCTTGAACTTCTTCAAAAAAGTTGAGGTCGAGGACGATGGAGGCCTCTTCTTGTCTGGGGGGAGATATGAGGTCTCGCCGACAAAGAAAGCTTTAGCTGTACGACCGCCCACGCCAGACGATGCCGCATACGATGATTTATACAGCGCTACAGATGGCGTGGAAAGATACAACGAGTCGAGTCACTCGGCGAAGAGAAGGAGAACTAGCGATGGCCGTACAGAATCTGGCAGTAGAAACGGCAGCGTTGTCACCGACAGCAAGCGGCTAGCTACAGAAGAGGGGAATACAACAGTGGCTGCGCAAATACCAGAGGCTTGCAGCCCACCACCACCAGACGCAGATAGCGCAGCAGAACCGCAACCGAGGCGAATAGGTGCCTTCCTCGACGATAGCGACTCGGACGATGACGAAGCTCCCGCGAGGGTTGTGGTGCGAGACCAAGCAGTTCAGGATGCAGCTATTGAAACAGAGAAGGTTGCTCTCGCGTCTACCGGCGAAGAGTCGCCGAGCAAGGACATGGCGAACCCGGAAGCAGAAGACCAGGATGACCTTTTGGGGGATATTCCAGATATCCTGGCAGACCAGCCAACAGACGGAGAACAAATCCCCCCCCTCAAGCGAGAAGAGACGAGCTACGGCGAATATGGTGCGTTTGAAGATATGGACGAGTACCCCGATATCGAAGACGAGTTTGCTGATGGCGAGGAGTTTATGGAGAGGAGGTGGATGGAAGAGCAGGAAAAGTTCGAAAACGCCGACGCAAGCGGAATAAACGACCCCTTTCAGAGTGATAATTTCGGCGTCCTCGACGAATCTTCAGTGTCGAAATGCCCTATCTGTGACTCGGATCTTGGGGGAAACACTACGGATGAGATTACGAGACATGTCAATGCTTGTTTGGACGGGAATCCTATACCGCCATCTCCTATCAAAGAGACTACTGTGGCAAAGACAAAGCCGGGACATGGAAGCGAGCGCTTTGCAAAGGCATCTATTCCAAGATCCGGGCAGGCAAACCCATTTCAGCTCGACACCCCGGATCCGTCGACCTCGTCGGCCTTCTCCAAGCTAATGTCTTCCAAAGCAGAGGATGCAGCGTGGGAAAACGCCGCCGCCGCCGAGACGTCAGCGAAAGGAAAACCGGCGTATAAACGCGTCTGCCCCTTTTACAAGATTATGCCTGGCTTCTACATTTGTGTTGACGCTTTTCGATATGGGGCCGTCCAAGGGTGCAATGCCTACTTTCTCAGCCACTTTCATAGCGACCACTATATCGGACTGACGGCTTCGTGGTGTCACGGACCAATCTACTGTAGCAAAGTCACTGGAAATCTAGTGAAGCAGCAGCTAAGGGTCGATCCAAAATGGGTTGTGACGTTGGACTTTGAGGATACAGTCGAAGTGCCTAATACGCATGGGGTCAACGTAACGATGATCCCGGCAAACCACTGTCCTGGCAGTTCCTTGTTTCTTTTTGAGAAAGTGATAGGGAAGGGCCCTAAGCCGAAGGTCCAGAGAATACTACACTGTGGCGATTTCCGAGCATGTCCAGCACACGTGGAACATCCTCAGCTAATGCCTGACATTGTCGACTCAATCACTGGGAAGACGAGGCAGCAGAAAATTGATGTTTGCTATCTCGACACTACGTATCTCAACCCACGATATTCATTTCCCCCGCAAGACGATGTGGTTCAGTCCTGTGCGGATATCTGCGTTAGTTTGGCCAAAGACAAGGGAGATCACTCGTGGGAAAGGGCTGGGAAGGAGCTTGCTGGAGCAAGCATGGCAAGATTTGTGGAGTCCGAAGTGAAATCCGAGGATGCTCAAACGGACTCAAAGCCGCGGGGTAAGCTCCTCATTTTATGCGGAACATATAGCATCGGCAAAGAGAACATCTGTCTAGGCATCGCCCGCGCGCTAGACTGCAAGATCTGGGCACCACCGCGCAAACAAAAGATCTGCGCTGCACTGGAAGACCCCGAGCTTACATCGCGTCTAACGACCGACCCGCACGAGGCGCAGATACACATGCAGTCACTGATGGAGATCCGCGCCGAGACGCTGCAGGACTACCTGAACGATCTGAAGCCGCACTTCTCGCGCATCGTCGGCTTCCGACCAAGCGGGTGGAACTACCGCCCGCCGAACAGTGTATTATTGGGTGG
>JPJR01000044.1:0-43067 GCA_000750675.1 Pseudogymnoascus sp. VKM F-3808
ACCTTTTTTGCCTCTCGACTCCCCGCCTTCCGCCCGCTCGCAGCTTCTTCCTCGAAGTTTTCGAGATACCGGTACGGAAGCTATGATTATCAAGCAAGTCTCAGTCGTGGCTTCCTCGAAACTTTTGAGGAAGAGATATGGAAGGTATGATTATCAATCAAGTCAAGGTCGCAGCTTCCTCGGAGGCACAAATTCTATTTTTATGTACAAGCCCCACTCATGATTCTAATGTCTAAACCAATCTCAGTTTCCCTCAGAGAAAGTCGATCCAATCTCACCCCACTTAATGTTGCTGTAGGTAACCGCCGGGTTTGCCTCAACCTTGACGATCTCATCCGGGTTGCCCTCAGTCGCGCTGCAGGGTCCAGCGTTTCCGCTATCCAACCAGTTCATGTAGCCAGTAGTATCCCACCAGATGCTGAAAATGAGAACCATACCCCTTGACAGAGCACCGCCCATGGTCTCAAGTCCCTTGAGGCGGTTGAACGCCGTCGCGCCGGTCGCCTCGCAGAATTCGGGGGTCGTGCTGTCTCCTGGCTCTGGGCCCTCAATGTTAATAGGTGCGTTCTGGATGACCTTTCCGTCCTGGATGTACAGGCGGCGGATCTCGGTGAGGATTCCGTCAGTTGCTGGGAACTGCGTGACGACGGTGAAGGGGCGGCTGGTGTCGACGATGAGACCTGGGCCGTAGTAGGTGTCGTTTCCGAGGGCGTAGTTGTTGTAACCGCAGCCGTTCTTGTCGCAGACACCGGTAGACTCGCATTCCTCGCCGGTGCAGGCGAAGACACCGTCAACGCTGCAGGGGTGGGGGGCGAAGGCAGTGGCGGCGTTGTTAGCTTCCCAGATGTCCATCTCGTTGCAGCACGAGCCGAGTCCGTCTGGGTTGGCCTATGGGGTATTAGTGGTTATAATTTCGGGATGTCGGATTGGGGTCTTACCTCGCCGTCAATGAAGGTTTGGGTGTAGCACTGAGCATCGCAGTAGCCGGTGCCGTATGGGGCGCCAGCTGGGTTGGCCTCACTCTGGCCTCCATCTGCACCCATCTCGGAGAGGTAGAGAGCGCCGTTCATGCCGCAAGGCAGCTTTGAGACGTCAACATCAAAGGACAGCTCGTTGCCAGTCAACTTCAACATCTCGTAGGCAGTTTCGGTCTCCTCCAGGAGGTAGACACGAGGGCTAACGGACTGTCCGTTAACTAACTGAAGCAAGTTGATGGCGCCGCCGTCGGTGGTGACACCATGGCTCTCGTAGTCGGCAATACCCTCAATGACACAGTTTGTGCCGCTGCATGCAGCGTCACTATCTGGCAAGTGGATGGAGTGAGCCGAGGAGTCAAGGACAACAGCGGTGTTGGCAGACACACAGCCGTCGGCCACTGTGCATTTCCAGGTCTCAAGCTTGGGGCGAACTTCGGGGTTGGTGCCCGGGTTCTGAGCGGCAGCAAGGCCCAGGAGGGCGGCGGCGTAGGGGAGTGTGCGAATCATGTCTGCGGTGTCTTTGGAGTAGGCAATGGGTGACTGGCGAGTACGGAGAAGGGCTCCTCAGGTGGAAGAGGATAAGGTTCTTATACTTGCTCGGAGAGGCTCTCTCTGGATAATAGGATTCTTTTTAAATGAATTATGTATGGAAGCATATATGGAAGCATGAACCCTACAAGGTTTTAGAACAAATTCAAGTCACATGGGGCCAGAAATAAGGTAAAGTCAGCGATGACCCGTTGATATTTCCACGGTTTGGCGGCCCTAGAGCCGCACTGTGGAGATCCCATGAGATAGACAGCAAGGCATAAGACGAATTGAGGAATGATGAGCAAAAAGAAGATTGAGGGAGATCTGGTGTTGCGTAGTGATTTCCTGATTGGGAAAAGTAGTTTCATATTCATTGCCGGTTCCTTGCCGGGACGCTTATCGTGGCGGGGTATAATATAGTATAGCGGGGCGGCTGGTTGGACTCTCTCTACGTGAGAGGGCACCATTGCTTCATCTATAAGAACCATAGTTCTTGGTAGGAGATCTTGTCTTTAAATACAGTATGAAATATGCATAGAACCTTGAAAATGCCCAGACTCCTTTAAGCGCAGCGAATCGCAACTGGAAATCAAGATGGCCGGTAGTTATTGACAGTTTAGCGCCAAGACACGCCTCCCCCGCATTTAAGTGATGGACCCATAATTGATTCTTGTATATGCTTATAATGGAAAAACCTTCTGCCGATCACGCCGTTCGGCTTTGTAGGGTTTACCCGTCCGGCCCGGTGCTTCCAATACCAGCAATCAGAGGTCAGTAAAAGAGCACGCGCTGCGAATAGAGAGTATATGGGAAGCTATCAAGCCAAATCAGAGGCAAGATGACGACAAGGAAGCCAAAGCTGACCCAGTTCTTGCAACTTTTAGCATAACGGCTTGCAACAGACGGAAGCTGGCGGCTATGACATTTCAACATGTGTGTCATTGACGCCGAGCCTTCGTTTCTCAATTCTCCAGATTCTGTGATGCTTACTGGGGAAGTAGGGTGATGAGGATCAGAAACTGGCCGCTGGGCGCCTTGATGGAAACTACCACAAATGTTTAAATTGCTTACAAAGGCAGCTTTCATCGTAAATAAATGTCCAGTCAATGGCCGGCGATTTCATACTTCAGATGCGGTCGACGTCGTATAGACTTCCAATCTTTTCATATTGTTTGGACTGCTTGATATTATGGCCCTTACCTGCTTAACAATAAAATTAACTGCGAGTGACGAGCATTCAGCAGATGAAATGCTGCCCTCCCTCGGGATTTGACGTTGGCGGCGCCAATCTATAGTAGTAAGCCGAGGGCCACTGCCTCATAGTATTGTCCCGATTCTTACCTACACTATGGCTTGGTTTGTGGTCGGAAATCTTGAATACAATAGACCGCGTCACAAGTGAGCCGTCGATACCCATATAACTGAGATTGCGGCCCTTTTACAGCGTCAATACCGTCGTTGAAAGTCCCTCATATTCGATATTCAAGCGATAATTACTCTCCAAGTGCTCTTCAAGCAACTGCAAATAAATCTGTGCCGCATTGTGGCTTGACTAATATTCAGGGACGCGTACTTCGGCATATTGTCGGCTTACGGCTTTGATGACTTCAAGGCACAGATGGCTCTTTGTGGCTTTTGTGCATCTAGTTCGGGCCGTCTTGATCGTGAGGTGGCCCGTGCTGTGGTTCAAGGTCATCAAGATCTCCAGTTTTTCTCCTCGATGATGGACATACAATATAGTGTCAAGCAATCTTGAATATTTCCATAGACTCGGAAAATACTACTGTTGGTGGACTAGACTGTTCGTTTGTCCAGTGCAGAGCCTATCTCGGGCCTACATCGGGCTAAGAGCACCGCCTGAAGTATAGACACGGGACGACCAAGTCGTGACCCCACAAGCCAAATATTTCATCACAGGTGGTTAGTGGAAAGTTGAGTGTATTTAGTGTTGGCGGTAAAAATAACGCCACAGCTGCCCCTGGTCGGATCACAGGCGATCGCGATTGAAACATCGCGATGTGATAGGTAGAACCCCGTCAGAATAAGGTCGTCGGCACCCATCGCAAGCGAGAACGCTGTGTTTCATCCAATCTATGCGGACGCTCCTCGGCGCCTCCCAAGCCCTGAGACGGCAGCCAACATCACAGGACCTGAAGTTTTGTGGCTAACACTGCGATTCTTTCCAACCTAGCGGCAGCGACTGCATGTTTCGGGCCTTATACTATGACTTCCCCGCATCGTCGGCGGATTGGCAGACAGATGTGAATGATGAAGCAGGTTATGGGCCAACGACCGCGAGGCATGTTTCGACATGGCGGTGGTTATAAAATGAGGGGGAGTCCCTCACAGGCTATCCTGACTTGAAGAGCCAGACGTTCCAGACTATTTAGCCTTTTCCACGTATTCCGACTCAAAAATCCGATCGCCAAAAAGTCTCAAAGATGAAGTCGCTCTCCGCTTTCGCAGCTCTCAGTTTAGCTACCTTCGTCCACGGACATGGATACATGGTTATCCCCGCAAGTCGGACTAGCCTTGGGGCAAAGGTGGGTAATATGTAGCTCCCTACACTGATCGCCCGTCCGTGCTGGAAATAGTTTACTGATCTTCACTGTCAAGGCAAACTTAGATTCTTGTCCAGAGTGCACTATCCTCGAGCCCGTTTCCGCCTGGCCGGATGTCACCGCCGCACAAGTAGGCAGGAGCGGCCCCTGTGGTTACAATGCTCGGGTTAGCATAGACTACAATCAACCAGCTGCCGATTGGGGAAACACTCCAGTGGTAACCTACACTGCCGGAGATGTTGTCGAAGTGCAGTGGTGCGTGGACAACAACGGTGACCACGGGGGCATGTTCAGCTACCGCATCTGCGAGGACCAAGACCTCGTCGACAAGTTCTTGGATCCCAGCTACCTCCCCACCGACGCAGAAAAGCAAGCCGCAGAAGACTGTTTCCAAGCCGGCACCCTAGACTGCACCGATGTCTCCGGCCAGACCTGTGGATACAACCCCGACTGCGCGGCCGGCCAATCCTGCTACCGCAATGACTGGTTCACTTGCAACGGCTTCAGCGCCGGCGATCAGACGAAGTGCAAAGGCGTCGATAACGCGCCGCTAAACTCATGCTATACATCCATCGCTGGTGGATACACCGTCACAAAGAAGGTCAAGATTCCCAACATCAACTCCGCGCACACGCTGCTGTCTCTGCGCTGGAACTCATTCCAGACGGGTCAAGTCTACCTCACCTGCGCTGATATCGCCATCTCCGGAACAGGAGGCGGCGGCGAGTCGACGAGCGTGAAGCCAACGAGCACAGTCGTTCCGCCTGTCAGCACAGGTACCGCTACTACCAGCCCAACAAGCACTGCATGTTCAATCGCCTCTAGTGTCGCCGTAACCTTCAGCGAAGTCGTATCCACATCGGTTGGCCAGACCATCAAGGTCGTTGGCTCCATTTCCGAGCTAGGGAGCTGGGACACGAGCAGCGCGGTCGCGCTATCAGCGGCGAAATACACTGATGCCAACCCATTGTGGGCGACGACGGTGATGCTTGCCGCAGGGACGACGTTCGAATACAAGTTTATCAACGTGCAGAGCTCTGGGGATGTGAGCTGGGAATCTGATCCAAATCGCTCGTACACGGTACCGAAGTCTTGCGAGAAGGCAGTTACAGTGAGCAGCACCTGGCGGTAAATCGTGGAGGGGGTTTCGGCGAGGTTCACATGTAGATGGTCATATTCATGGATTACCATGCTGGTTTGTAAATATTTCTGTATTTAGTTATTGCATTCTGATGTGGATGTCTTATCGGCGCATCCGTGTGTGCTGGAATAGAAAAACTCTTATTTTATACACCAGTCTCCGCCATGTAATGTTTACTGCTGGAGAATGTGCTTGAGACGGGAGACTCGCCCGCGAGGACATCGAGTGCTAGTCATGCTGGTAAGCACATCAGTGCCAACTGGTCAGATCTATCTCTCACAGCCATCTCATCAAACCCCCCCTCGACCTCCAACCTCAGCCTCTTGAGGGTAAGCGTACCCCACATCCCTTCTCGTACGTAAGGCTCCAACAACGGGCTGACTTTTAAGAGAAATCTGTCACGGTTCTTGTCCATATGCTGCTCAAAAACTCTGAACTCAGCCTCATCCATATTCGCAATTACATGGAGGCAATCTCCATAACATCCGGTGGAAGGGATCAAGGCCAGGATGCCATCCCCATAAACCTTGGTGAGCTTCGAGAGACGGCACCCGAACTGTTGGAGCGCCCGCAAATTGGCACCTCGGCCAGCCCTTGGAGGCATGCTATTTTCCAGCTCTCGAATTTTCGTGAAGTCGAATGCTCTCGCAGTGAGTGGGAGCATCTCGCCATGTATTGCCCTCTCGTTCTCCAAATACCGATAGAACTCGAGCGCAAGGACTGATTCTGCAAATGCTTTAAATGGCGCCTCATTCGGCCCAAGGGTCAGCCTCAGAGCAGCTCTCCCGTAACGTTCACCCCCATTGATGAACTCTCGGTCCACTTTAACCTCTTCTCGCATAGCCATTGCAATTGCTCTAAATTGGGAAATCGCAAATGGGCTTCCGATTCCGGAGATGATATACACAAGCATTGCGGCCTGGTCGGTCCTCATTCGCCTATTTCCCAGCGCAGAATTATCAATCCTCGAGCGTAAGAATTTGCTGTAAAGTTGAACGGGGTTAAAGAGGCCGTTCTTACCAGGCTTACTCTGTACAGCTCGTTCCCAGCCCACAAAAACAAGCATCTCCTCGTCTTCGTCGCCACGGGGCCTCAATTCACCATCAGAACACAGAGTCTGAATTTCGGCTTTGTCGTCCGCCCTTACCAAGAGAAACTCCATCGGTTGGTCAGTGGTATCCGCCACTGTAGGAATGGCAGCCTCTGATATCGTGACAAAATCTGTAAGGATTCCATCAGGCCCTTTGGCTTTATTCGTGGACTTTATTCTCTTGCCTGATGTAATCTTGCGACGCGGCCTGCGCTTTCTCTTGGTTTGCGCAACTTCCGCATGCATTGAAAGAGACTTTTTTGCGCCGTCTTCATCGCCATCTCCAAGCGTAAACGGGAGACTTGGATGGCTGTGGATAATATCTTGGGAGCTCTGAAGGCACAGCTTGTTTTTTCTTTCCAAGCTCAGTTCAGATATGTTGAGCTGATCAGTTTCACCACCAAACTGTTCAAACTTGCCCGGTTCTGTAGGTTCATGATATAAAACCGCCTGCGCGTGGCCTCTGCCGATATCTCCACTCCCGACGGTTTTTGGAAGTTTAGTCTCTCTGTTTCCAGTGTCCAGCTCAGTACGTTTTCTCTTTCCCACGAAAGTTGTTTCCAGGCTGTGAAATGAATCATGTTCACTGTCTTCCAGGGAAGCCGTATCACCATGGTTAGAGTTAAAGTCCAAATACCAAGGTGTACGTTTTAACAAAGATGCTGGTGTCGGCGATTCTTCTACCTTTACCACGGTTTGAAGATCATCATTCTTGGCTCCATTTGGGCCCATAATAGAGTGTGAGATCTCCCTCGTCATTGTATCTGCCGCTAAGTCCGTTGGTGCACTATGATGGTATGCCTCGCTCTTGCGTCGCAATGGAGACTCGCTTGCTGGTCTCTTGACAAGAGGGTCGTGCATAAAACTGCTATTTGACTTGATAGTAAATATTTGGGAGTTAATGTCAGAAAAGTTTGGCCTCATTACTGTTTGTGGTTCCTGAGGTTTGGTCGAATGATCACCGCTCTTGGTGACAATCAGCCCACTACCAAAATCTCGCACGACTATGTGATCCTTTGGGTGGTGCTCTCCTTCCTCATGAGCTTGGACATTGTTGTCTATTCCTTCTTCATGGTCAGATCCCTTGCTCCGCATTCTATCGTCTACGGCAGGCGCCCCGCCAACGATATGGTACATTTGTTGGGACCTTGCATCCACCACGTCCTTGTTCTGCATCTCTTCTTGTTGTGCCTTTATCATGTCTCTCACATGCTTTGGTGGACGAGGGTTTGCTCGCCTTTTCACCTTAGGTAAGGCTGTTTCTTTGGCCAACATCTCGAAGTCGTCGTTGGCGAGGTCCCCGTAATATTTGGCGCTCACCAGACAAATATCCTCATGAAACTTTCGAAGCAGTCTCTTTCCAATGATGTCATCTGAAAAGGTAACGACCTGGAGGATAGATGCATCGATTCGTTGCAGGGAGTCGCTGAGGCATTTTTGCAGGTTTTCGATGGGAGTCTTTGCATTGTTCTTTGTTATAGTTAGCTGGTAAAAACCGGGTGGAAAACAAACTATCGTTCGAGAGATAGATACGCACTACTGTTCTTTTGTTATCCTGCAATATATTCTCTTTGTCCTCGTAACTTTCTTCGCGTGGAATTAGCTTGCTTCGGTGTGTGAGTCTCAGTTCGTCACAGGCTCTCTGCTCTTCATTCTTCGTTCTGGCAGAGACTTGATTCAGACTTTCGTTACCACTTCCAGGGTGCTCGTATATATTCTGGGCTGTTTTGATCCTCTCTACCTGGTCATTTAACAGGCGTGAAGTTTCGTCCATACGGAATAGAGCGCGAGTTACGCTTTCAAAGACCGAAGGAGTGGCCGACATGTCGTCGTTTGCGAACCCCAGACAAACAATCAGGAGATCTTTATTTCGTATGAATAAAATAAAACTATAAATTAAACTCGGTGGTAAGCTGGGAAAAGAGTTAATTGGTGATCCGAGAGAGTTTGTTGTGTGTGTTTGGGCATGGGTGTCGATTGTCAGTATATCAGGTGAAGCTTCTTCTCCTGGCTGCGACTTCCCGAATTATCAAAATTGGGAGGTAAACACACCAAACCTCCACTCGTGTATTCAGGCAGCACGATTATTTTACGTCTATGGTTGTTCTTCTGTCAACTTGTCAATATTACGGCCCTTTTTTGTATATTTATTTTTTATACCAATAATTACTTTTATCATCTATGAGCTTCAACGCCAGTTAATAATTTCCGTTTATAATGTAATATCATAAATACAAACTAGTCTTGAGTATTATTATTTATTATTAGTCTACAATTTCACTTCAACCAAGAATTGTCACTGGTCACTGTAAAAAGACCGACTTCTACACATCAGTATTTACTGTGGCAATTGCAAACTTCCGAGAACTTCCAGTGGACCCGTAATGGTATCTCGAGCACCGGACACACCATACACAACGCCATAAACTGCTCCATCAGTTACTATCCATGCATTCTCTGGGAATAAAACTCACAGATGTTCAACAGCGAGACAAACGCAATCAATCCAATGACAACATTCTCTTCTCCAACTTTTTCTGGGTCCAGGAAGAAATATATGTAATTTCCGGTTACGATGTGACCAAGAAAGGCCCAGAAGTAGTATCCTACTGCAATGGCTGATAGCCAGAGGATGTGAACAAAGAGAGGCTATTGGAACAGTCAGCTATGGCAAATAGGTCTAATTTTACGCAGATACGATAATAAGACTCGGGCTGTGAAAGAACATACTTCTGGAGGCTTGATGCTGGATAAGAAGAAGACCTCAATGAGAGCAACAACCAGCGATATGAAGTACAGGTTAATAATGCAAAATGATTGAAGGTCGCCGTTACTGAAGAGGTCTCCAACTGTCAAACGCATCAGTTGCTGGACCCGTTATATCAGTGCCACAATGCCAACATACCATCAACCACATCATGGGGGACCACGATAGTCCAGTAGACTAACGCAACGACGTTCGGAAGAGATATTGCCCCCGTATAAAATATACTAAACCGCCGATGCCACTTGTGTGTTACTGGATATCGGAACGCAATCTTCACGCTGTCCAAGAAAGTATGGTCCATTGTGCCAGAATCACAGGGAGACACGAGATGCATCAGCGCCCAAGTCTATCAAAGCATTAGCCTTGTTGAAGTTTTGAGGCTGTAGCCACTCGAAAGAGTTCCGTGGCATCACTATGCCCGTTCTCAAGACTCGTAAAACTTACAAACGTTATCCAAGAATACGCCACCTGCCAGAGAAAGCTGATCGTCTCAAATTTGAACATCACCATTGACGCCGTCTCCTCCGTCCTTGCCTGCCACGCCACTACCATCATAAAAGTAACCGTCATATATAGTGAGACAAAGCCACGAATCGCTAGGGCCAATCGCCGCCCAATGCCGGACCATGGGGAATGGAAGGCGCGCAAGAATATGGAGTGAACTTCGCTATGATGTGGTTGACGGGGATGAGAATTTGGATAAGTTGTCATAGGTTCTTGGCTGGGCCCCGCAGGGTCAGCCTCGGATGGGTTTTCTCCTGGAGGGTTGGCTTGAGGGGCGGTTCCTCGTGTAGGGTTGTTGGATTTTGGATTGCTTGCTGGCGGATGTCTGGCTGGTGAAGGGACGGGTCGTGGAAGAATAATCCTTGGAGGTTCGGAACCCGGAAGACTGGGCGGTGGATAGTTAAATTGTGCAGAGGCACTTCCTGGATAGTTGGGATTGAGAGGACCGGCCAGTGAAGCGTTATCTTGCGGAAAGCTTGTGTGACCGATCAACGAAGGACTTATCCGGCTAAGATTTGAGGCTGCAGAGCTCGATCTATCTGAGGAGATGGTACTGGGCGTGCTGCGTGTAGACGGGGTATCATTGAAAGGGAAGCGTAGGAGAAAGGAATCTTCTGGTGAAGAGTCGTTCATTTGCCCCCGAACGGGACGGCCTATAGGTATCGAAAAAGGAGTAGCAGTATCAAATAATTATCATTGTTGAATAGAGTTGAATGGAGTGCAAAATATAGGTCGCTACGCCCCCATATAATTGTAAACAGTTATGATGTGCCATGAAAGGTTCGGAAGGAACGACTCGAAGGTATATCCAGCCGCTCCTTCCTCCTGTAATTGCACTTAAGTTCTGATAGCTCAACACAACTAAGCAGGTGCCATTCTCAGATTTTGATATAGATTCCTAATTCGCATCAAATATTTTCTCGAATACAAACTTACAAATGAAAGCAATAAAATGGCTATAACCAATTCCACAACAAAATAGCGGCAAGACCAACAACAAATGCCGCGCAGCAGAAACTCCTTTCAAGCCAAATAATTTGTCTCGAGCATTCCATTCATACTAACCCAAATCCGCTCGTCAACCAAGCCAGCCATCCGACATCCCTTCAGAAGATAAATGGTATGAACCGTTTCGTCTTCGCATGCCATTCCTCCCACTCCTGTCCAAACTCTTTCTGGAGCATTTCCTCCTCCCTCCTAACTCTTACTGTCGTTCCATATGCACTGATCATGGCCGTTACGACGAAAAAGGTCCAGTTTGCCCACCATGCCTGCCTTACTATCCACCCAGGCAAAAAACACGCCGAGATTCCGTCAAGCCGATAGAGAAACATGGTGTTTGCTACGTTTGAAAGAACAACCCCTGTGTATGATGGATGCTGAACCACCGAGTACAAACCGGAGGTATTCAAACGCTTCGGTTTTGTCAAGTGGAATGTGAAATCCTTCCCAAGCTCTTTGAATGCAAGAAGCCTGATTGAGCAAAATGTTATGATCGTACCCAAGCATAGAGTGCTGTACGGCGACCAGGTGAAGAGCGATGGCGAGAGATTGTCAGCGTTTGGACAGATGCGTTTCGGCGGTGACGGGAAGGACAGAATTAAAATGCAGTGAAATGCACAGCAAGCAATGTCTGTGTAACGGAAGAGCATGAATATGCGCCAGAATCTCACGAGTGTCTTACGGGAATATTTGCGGCTGGTGACAATGGTACCCTTCGGAACAGGGTTCGGTGGCGTCCAGGCAAGCTTTATAAGGTATGCAGATACGATGCAAGCGGATGACAATGAAAGCTTTGATAAGTCAAAGGATACATCCATCTTGAAAGTATGTCGCTATAAAAGCGATCTGGATTCTGGTTCACTGCAGCGTGTATCGAAGAAGTGCTTTCTGTTCGTGTTAAATTAAGACTGAGTGGTGATATTAACTTCACGCACGGACCAGCCTCCATTGAAGCACAGCCACCGCCGCGACTTAGCTCCACCACAGCGCTACAAACAACCGGATTGGGATATGCATGGGTTGCAGGTAACGGATTAATTTATCAGACTATTCTACAGAGTGAAAGCCCCTAGATTGTACTGACTCCAGGACCACCCCTAATCGTAGGAGATGTTCTGGGCTACGGCACTCAACTTGCTCCAACAATCTGCCCCAAAACATCTCCAACAGTCTCAAGCTCTTTATTCGACCTCCTCCGATACTCAGCGGCTGCGATTCCGCTCAAAAGAATAAGATCCAGCAGTGGCCCCTCGGCCGGGATAAAAACCTCAATGCAACCTGTCCCAGCCTCCTTATCCGTGCGTCGGAAACGTGACAGCAGTTGTCCATCCGGACTCACGAGCTTCACGCCGTGGCCAAAAGTGCTATCCTCCTTCCATGATAGTTTGTCTCCCCTGACGGTAGGGCTCGTGAAATTATGTTTGGTACCCGTAAGTGCATCGTGACGCATAGAGACTGTTTCGTAGGGGAGTACGAGCTCTATTTTGGAGGAGAGGGAGTGGAATTGTATCGTTCCGACTTGAGATGCATCTGGAGATGCGCGGGTGATGTAGATATTGGACTTCTTATCTGGGGACGGTTGGATGGTATAGAACGGTATTTTGAAACCTTGGGGATTCTGGAAGGAGACTGTGCCGTTGGAGCCTTTGGATAGGCCCTCAGTGATGAAGACTTGTGGTTGAGACATCTCAGATAGAGTTTATGAAGTGAGTAAAAACAAGCTCTTTATGAGAGACTCGACGGATTGTTCGAAGTAAATGATAGGAAACTTTTTGAGGAGCAGAGGAAGCACGATGATAATAGGAGGATCGTTCAAGGGTGGGTGTTCCAATATTTAACTTGAAATCATCATATAAAATACACAGCCTTCCCAGCTCATCCGCACTCGACGAGGCTGTGCCATTTAACTTTGGGCTTACATGCCAACACTTTATAATTGACGTCGAGAGGCAAGATCTCAGCTGTCAGATTATGACGCGGGTGACGATCGTTTGCCAAATTAGGTAAGATTGTTGGCCAAGACCAAACGGCCGCGCCGCCCGTCGATCAGTCTTGGCGTTCTCGGATGTCCACCCGCAGTCTTGGCCATCTTTGTTTCCCATTCTGTCTCCACAGGCTGAAAATGAGCCTCATGGGCTTTCAGATCGAGAGCGGATAGTAATGCGATTGAACGCCAATTTTTTCAATGGCTGGTTGTGTCTCAACTCTGGTGCTTGGGCCGAAATGAGTAGAGATGAGTTGGATGGGAGTTTGGGCGGGAGTAATGGGTATAAAGGGAGCTTGATAGTCATGAGATTCATGTTATTCAGTAAAGATTTTGCTTCAAACATTTCTATTCAACAGTGAAAAATGGCGAAAGGACTCATTTCCCTGCTGCTTATCGGTATGGCCAACCAATGATTCCCAAACAGCAACTAGCAACTGACAGGAACATAGCATCTTGCGGCCTTTCTGTCGCACTTAAGGCCGATATCAGGGCAGATTCCAACCGAGATGGCATAGTTGACATCCACGGAAAGTCTGACTTGTCCAATAAATTGAGTAATTCCGACGACTTCGGCGCGATCTTTCTCGCAAACATCGGCGATACGGACCGTCGCTGTTCGAAGTTAGCGCTTTCAGGAGCTGCCCCTTCGAACGAGGAGCTTGGAGCTTGTAACGATGCTTCTGATGACATACAGAGGGCGCCTCAGTACCTGGCACCACTCCGTACGGTCCCCATTCCCAGGCTCGGTCCAAATTCTTCTGGGACGATAACAATACATGACCCGAATAGTCGCTCGAAAGTCAGAATATTCCGCCTCGAGGGATCCCGATGGGTTATAACAGGCAATGAACATGTGTTCTCTCAATGCGAGCTTGTCGCAGGATTGCAGCTTGGAATCGATGCTCGAGACACCCGTAGGCCAGGCGTGTGGGATGGTAGAGTTGCCGTCACATTCTCTGTTCATGATGGCCGCTCTACCACAGCAGACACTGTGCATCTGCGAGTTGCGCCAGTGTTAACACATCACCACGCCCAAGCTGTGCGTGAGGTTCTCACTACGGCCGGAAATTACTCGGAGACCTCGAACTTCTTCCAAGGATGGTTCGTGGATCGCTTTCAACACGCTCTGGATAAGACAAGAGGGAGATATCCATTAACTAAATTTAAAGGCTCCGATGATATCTGGGCCCAAGACTTTGTTGAACCTGGGTATACCAGCATGCCGGGACCAAATGGCCCAATCATCCTACATGTGATGATACGCTCTGCCCAAGATGAGCGTGTTGCGGGCCGTCAAGTCTTCGAGTACCTCCGCAAGGCAGGTGTGGGAGCTGTGCAGCACCTCGGAGGCGAACGGAACGACATAAATGCCATGGGAAACCTTGAGACAATACCCCCCTACGAATTTCACGGCAAACGATACCCTGCAGGCAGGCCGAATAATCATGGGCGCTCATAATACCACGAAACCGTTCATTTTAGAGTACCTCCGCGCTCAACAGGTCCAGGATCCGCTGCTTATCGATACCGACTGCCTCGCCATCGGTCACGTCGATGAGATTGTTCAATTCCTGCCCGTCAATAGTCCTCGCGGTTGGGTGATGCTGGTTGCTGACCCCATTTCCGGGGTTGAGATGCTCCATAATGCCGTGAGACATGGCCACGGCAGTACCCGTGCTTTCTCTCGGCAGAACGACACGGTGGGGAATCCGAGTGATCTTTTCTGGATTCCTGGCGGCTTGCATGGCGTTCCGGACGATTCAATTTCAGAGGTCCTTGGCTGGGAAGGTATCCTACGGGCCAACACTGCCATCGCCTCATGCATGGAGAGAAACATCCAGCTCCTAAAGGCCGAGACCGGTATTACAGACTCAGAGATTATTCGTGTACCCGTAATGTTTCGCACGGGCCTCGGCTTTGCTCCAGGAAATGGTATAAGCCCGGAACGGAACGTCAGCACCACATTAGGAGTTTCACTCTACCCCAATCCTATCAATGGACTTGTGTTAAATCATGGTGATATATTAGCGCCAAGGCCTTGGGGACCAGTTATTGACGGAGTGGATATTCTTGCTACTGCTGTGCAGACAATTTATCGAAAGCTTGGGTTCCAAGTAAGTTTCGTTGATAACTGGAATTCACACCATACATGGGGTGGGGAGGTGCATTGCGGTACCAATGCTATTCGAGAAGGGAAGGGGTGGTGGTAGTCCGGATTCTCACCAATGAGGATTAGACGGGATGGTGGCTGCTTTCTGCGTAGCATGAGATTGTGTATTGTGTTGTAAGATCTACACTTCCTTATCGAGTAGTCAGCTGCAAAGCAGGGTTTGAACCAAATATATTCCAATAGCTTAGAATCAGATGCATATCAAATAGTCAGGCGTCGTGTGTGTGATCTTTAGCTGAGACTGGGGAGCGTTGGGCAGCGTTGTGTTCAAGGAACGGGATGGCGAAAGCAGTATAAGTTCTTCAAGGCGGATGACGACTACATTTATTAAGCTCAGGTGATTTAAAGATTAGAGAGGGAACCTTGTCCTCCCTCGGGCGCTCACTAGCTGTGGTCGTATCACAACTAGAGCCTAACTATTTCCCTAGCTACTGTTGTGTCTCGGATGCAGCAATCCCGTAACATTGTCACATTGCATTTCCCGTCTTATATTCGTTCATTAAAGGGGACAATATTCCGTCAACATACCAGCTGAAGTGACACTAGGTTCTGTTTCGGGAATAGAGATGCATATCTACACAGATCTGCAATGCATATACATTACTCGGAGACAGTGAGACCTGCGTCTGTGCACGCACATATGCAACGCCTAGACCGCCCAGTTGAGGTAAACAGAATTTGTGACTTGAAGCACGCCATGACAGTTTGTAGAGGATATGCTAAGCATTTGTTTCATTCGCAAAGTGCGTTAGCAATGGTGCAAGTACCGTATACTTCAAATAATCTGGCTGGGCAATATACAACTATGATAATAGTTTCAGAGTAAACTCAAATGGCGCCGTAGGCGCCGTTATACGCTACGCACCTCCGGTGCGGCGTATATCATAATCGTTTGTGATCCCACCATTGTGTCAAGTGATGCTGGCCAGACTGGCCTCGATGCATTACATGTGCAGGTCGACATGTTTTAGATATATCGATTTTAGCACCACATCTGTCCCAGCTGCCTGCTTCGCCATTTCCATTACTGCAACCTCTTGCCCCTTCTTGCCCTGCACCGCTGTAACACAGTACAAGAGACAGTGCTAGGGAATATCATTAGATGAACATGTCTTATTGATTAGTAAAGATCTCTCAATCTTTTCTTGACTTGGACTATATATCACAACTTTCTCACCTTGAAGCTGAGGTAAAACATTTCTTGTCTTAAATGTGCTGCAGCACACATATTGTTATATGCTAGCCATTTTAAATGAGATATGTATCATAGAAATCTGCTCTTCAGCAACAGACAAAAATCTATAAATATTCTAGATATCCCCTTTAAACTCTCCTTTTCTCTAACCAGCCCATTTTAAATACTGAAAGCTAAACACAATACACCATTTATCTTGAAACGCTTCGAGTATTCTTACAATGAAGTTCGGCAGAATTCTTCCACTCTTTGCAGTCCTTACCTCTGTAATAGCTCAGCTTTACTCTGATCGATATTACATTCGTGCCCTGGCCTACGACAAACCATACATTGGGCGTTTCTACCCCGAGGACAAATCTCTCCGGCCTAAACCCGTTGGCGAAGTTCGCTTTCGAGACCCTGAGTTGGCAAGTAACGGGAAACAGCACCCTGTCCCTCTTTTTACCTTTTGTTTTGTTTGATTAGGATAATCTAATATTGGTATTTAGTGGCTGTTTCAGGCCCTGCCAAACGGCAGGTTCATCTTAAACGTGAGGGGTGACCCCACTGGAGTGGTTGACGACTTGTTATACGCTTTTCTTGTCGACCAAGGTAGAACAGAAGAATGGGTTATTACACGGGTTCCCGAGGGAGGCCCTGATATCTATACGTACGACCCCACTAGCACAAAATTGTGCATAACTAACAAATATTAGTATACAGACCTCCATCCGTCCTGGCTTAGGATGGGTGGCCCCTCCCGGTAATGATGAGAGGCAGCAGGTAAGCAGGCTTCTTCTATCCCCCCTCGTTCGCTATTAACTTATTTGATAGATTCAGATTCGCCCGCTACTTCCTGGGCCTCCTCAAGTTTCCCAGCTTTTTCAGCTTATTCCCTATGTCGATTAAGAGCGGAATATGATACCTCTGTGGCAACTATATTGCGCTCATCTATCCCGATACAGCGGCATTTACTATATCTAGTGGCTACTTTAGATATAATAATTTAGTTGACATTATAATCCCAAAAGCTTCTTGCAAATAATAATGTAGCATATATGTAACGGAGTTACCACTTTAGTTGAGCCACGCTGAGCTGCTCGGCTGCGGCGGTTGACAAGCGTAGGGCAGCGTTAGATGTTTCCTAGGGAGTAGATAGTTGATTCTCTTAGTTGTGGCTCAAATAACGAAAACGTAATGTTTGTCAAAAATAAAATCCCACTGCATTTCTTTTGGCAATCGACAATTGTCCACAGACCTCCAATGCGACTCTAGAAATTGTTTCGCTTCGATAGGGGCAAAAGTTCCCAATGACGAGCTCATCCAGTTTAATTGTGTAGTAATGAACAGTCTAAACCTGGCATCATAACCCTCGGTCTCGATTCCGGCGATGACCAGAGGCCATAATAAGAGCTTTCTCATTTGTTCTGTTCCATCGGTCGCGGAGAATATCTTGATGAGGTGGAACTTCAAGGTTCTGTAGGATGCCATTCTAGTTTCACAAATAGTGGAGGCGCTTTCTATAGACTCGATAAAAATGCTGAGCGTTCCAAGGCAGTAAAGTGATACTGCTGCCTGGTATATTTCGGCGATGCTGAGCCACCCTGACATCGTAGACGCAACGCTTTGGATATCTAATTTCGTTGCCGAGTGCTGGGAACACAAGTTGGTTGCGACCCACTCCAAAGGAGAAAATTGGAAGATATGGTTTAGAATATCTTGTGGTGATACAGGCCAGTCATAGATCTCCGTTTTTAAGAGTTCCTGGACAGCTCGAAACTGGTTGATTCGGATGATATCCATGAAAAGCTCTGTTGGGCATGCGAAACAAGTTGACAAGCCAGATTTGTAAATATCTGGGATGATATTCAAATACTGTTCTTGCTCATGTATCCAAGACCTAGCACCAGATATAGTGGAAGGTGGGCATGTAGTGATGCTCATAACATCAATGCTATGTGCAACAGTTAGCAACAGTTAGCAACAAAAAGCCTAATAATTAGCGGAAGAAGTAGAAGCGCACATCATAAAGTACGAAAGCATAGCATTCAGATGTACATCTCGCCCAGTAACTTGTTTAATGCCGCCTCGTAATTCAATAATCTTTTTGACGCCCGCGATATGCTTGTCCCAATCACGGCAGACTGAAAGCTGAAGCTAAGTTGCTAAAATCAGCGTATGCCACAAATCATAACAAAAGCATATATTAGTACCTCTGCCAAAGTAAACATCAAAATGCAGGCAATAACCATATCACTGGTTTGTGTTTCAGGAGACGCAAGATCTTGGTTCAGCGATTCAAGGGCTAATCCTCGGTGGCTATACACGGCCACTGAAGAGTATCGATTACCATCACCGGACTGTAGTTCTTTCCGTCGGATGAGCTCATGGCTAAACACGATTGAGAATAAGGTGTGCAGAACCACGGGTGGGAGAAACCGCACATCCGACGAGCTGAAGCGGTACGGGTTTTCCTCATATTCGACTGGAACCAGGTCCGGAGATATCATGGCATTGTCTTCAAGAAGGGTAGAATATTAGATTACGGAGTATCGCAGAAATGTGAAAGCTTGCATTGGAATACTCACAGTAATCAATTGCGTGCAAGACAGCTTGACTGTCAAATGACCTGCTCAGACACGCATCAACCCCTCGAAATCGCGGCTTCATAGGCTTAACAATTGCCATCTTTGGCACCTCTACGGCATTTTCACTCTTCGCCGGTCCATTCTTATATTTAGAACTTCTTTTCTGGCCAGACTCAACCCAAGTAAGTGGCTTTGCGCCATATCCAGGACACACGGTCCCTCTTTTGAAACACTTTGTACATGCCGGGCGAGTGGAGTCGCATACAAGTCTTTTACGCCGGCAAGTCCAGCATTGTATCGGTGGTCCATCGGTCATAGCACTCGCCATATCACGAAATGGAAGATGGGCAGGAGGAAGTTACGTCGGAATTCGCTGTGGCTCGGTAAAGTGTGGCTGTGCAATACGAGTGAGACATATCACGGCCTCAAATCTTGAACCACTCAAGGCAACAACATATACCCAGGATGCCAACCGTAGGGCATAAGCATTGCTCATCGGTTTAATAGATTGCCGGCTTACTATTGAGGGTATGGCACCCAATTTGTCAGAAATACACCTGTTCTTGACGTTCACCTCAGAATAACCAAACCTAAACCGTCTCAATCTGTCACGAGAGTTGAGTAGTTGACTTACTCTCGTGTCTCGTAAATTCTAGCAATATGCCTACACCTCTATCCAATGACCAGGATGATGGCCGAAAATCTCCAATAAGCGCACCATCGGCTTGTATGAACCTGATTGAATACACCCCGTTCAAAGCCTAACTAATATCTCCAAGCGTCAAAACCAAAACCAAAACGTTTCAAGAAAGTAACCATTGACGGCTTAGAAGGCGTCGGGAAATCCTCACTCATTGCCGCCCTTCTCAAGCATGGAGTGGGCACCTCCATCGGCGGCGTACCCACTGAAATATTGCCTTCTTCCACCCCAAATATTTCGGAGCTACAGTGCGGGAAAGGTGGTGACAAAACTAAAATTTCCATCTGGGAGTGTTCATACGACTACGAGAGGCTTCGGCCACTTGTATACAACAATGCAGACGTCTTGCTGTATTGCTTCTCGCTTGATTTTGGTGGACGTGTGGACGATCATCTAGAAGTTCTTCAGTGGAAGCTCGAGGGGCTGTGCTCTCGAGACTTCCCTCGAGACATAGACATGCCTATATTTATGGTAGGATGTAGGAGCGACTGCCAAGAGCCAGATGCTATTGCTGGTAGAGAAAGGGCAAAGCGATACGCAAAGAGTATTGACATGGACGTTTACTTTGAGTGCTCAGCTACGACAGGAGAAGGGGTTCCAGAGCTTTTTGAGGCGATTATGAGAATTGTTCTTTCCAAAGAAAAACATATTCCTCGTCGGCGTTTGTGGCCAAAGAAGAAAGTTAAAAAATGGCATCGCTGCGTCGTGTTATAAATGGGCCAGCTCCTTCGACGGAAGTTGGAGAAATTTCCGCAATGAGGGCCACGATTACGCTTCGCTATTCAGCTCAAGTTCTACTTCATTGCAATTTGCTATCTATATAGTTTCTATCTAAGTGTATGTCATAAATCAAATACCGATCCATTGGTGTACATTCTCGTAATATTCATAAGGCTCATTTCCTCCCACAATTCCAACGCTATCCTGATATCCAAATTAATTTACCTCTTCTACGTTCTTCACCTTTACAAGCTTCGTAATGCTCGTGCCATCATCCAATACTTCCGTCTCCTCTTCAATTCTATGTCCATTCCACCACGGCAATGCGACAAAATACACATACCAATACCCCACCGCAAATAGCAATCTAGGCATGTTAGCGAAGCCCAACGACCAGGAAATCAACACTCACATCATAATTCCTACTATAGCATACGTCGCGTAGAAAAAGCTCACATCACCTTTACCTTCTTTTGGTGGCACAAAAGGCGCTGCAATAAGTGCAAGACAGACTCCAATCCTCAGCCACACTGCTGGTAGCCATGCTTTGAAAGGGCGCAGGAGCTCTGGGTGACTCCTACGAAGCTTGAGTAGGCCGAGGGTAGTTGCCAAGGCAAAGAACTGCCCAGGGTAGCCCTCAACGTCGAGTATAAAGGCGTAGACGTCGCCAAGAGGCGGAAGGGTTATAACAAGGAGAGAGGGGATGTAATGCACAATGAGACCCCCGAGGGGAGTGTTGAAAGGGCGAGAGGAAGAGAACAGACTGGCGTAAGGAAGGAAGCCCTGGCGCGCAATTTCTTGGTTCACTCTTGCCTGTGAGGGTGAGTAAGATGTAGCTGGTTAAAGCAGGTGGAACTTACGGCAGAAAATGTTGTTACCATGACATTTCCAGCAGCGGACACGGCAATTGCGAGAGGCAGAACCGTTTGCCCAATACTGTTTCCAAATAATCGCTCGAAGAAGAGAGCGGCGACAAGCTCGCCACTGTCTTTGATTTCTTGAAGAGGAATGACGGCAAAGTACGCAATGTTAACAAGCAAGTAGAATACACACGCGGTGAGAAGAGCAATTGGCCCGACGGACTTCAGCGTCCTAACTGGGTCTTTGACTTCGTTCAAAACGTTGTTTACGTTGTGCAATCCAGCGTATGAATATGAAACCTTGAAGAGCGCCGTGGAAATGATTCCCCAGCTCCAATTAGAGCCTTCCCACAGATCATCCCAGCTAAGGGTTTCTGTCACTGATTCCGGTCTCTCTGCATCTCTGGGCCGGAAAAGTATCACATAAAGGCCCGCAAAGCCCATAGACACAACCAAGAACACTTTAACCCAGCCGAGTGCATTTTGGATCGCGATTCCGGTCTTGACATGACCTCCATGGATGACAGTAATAGCCGTGAGTAAGCCGGCCGCAACCAATTTTTGAACGAAGTCCGAGGCGTCGTGCTTAACGAACGCATATACCGTATATCGCCCAAAAATGATGCAATTACTCGCTGTGAAACCAAGTAAAACAGCCTGGACAGCTACCAAGGTGGATGCAAGGAATCGCGGGTGTCGGTAGGTGAACTCCAGGTACACCTTCTCGCCACCGGATCGTGGAAGCATACATCCGTATTCGAGGGATATGGAAAGGCCACAAGCGGCAAGGACCGCGCCGGCAACCCACAAAAGTAGCGAGATTCCGATACTCCCCACTGATTTTGTGATGGAGCCGGGAGTCGCGAATATTCCGCTTCCGATTACACGAGAGATGACGACAATATAGGCACCGCTCCATCCGAGGTTGCGACCATATGTAGCGGTCTCTGGGAGGACATCATCATCGATGTCCCTTGATGGTACAGGATCTGAGAGACTATCATCGATTACGTGGCTCTCAGCCTCTCCAGTGCTAACTTTGCTCAACAGCGGTTCTTGTTCATCGAGACGCATCGTCACATTTCTTTTGGGATCGCAAATATGAATAAACCAAATGAAAGAATAAATAAATAAGAATTTGAAAGAGTACTTATCCCACCTTGATGGTTGTCTCAGGCGCGTCTGATGCCATTGTCTCGCCTTGAAGCGCAATGGTATTTGTCAGTCAGGGTCAGCGCACGCCATTAGAATTCTCGATTGCGAGCTTTGCGAACAAACAACAAACATCCTCGGCACATCGCGATCTGATAAGAAACTCGACCAAGCATTAACATCGCAATCGTTAATATGGCAGTATGATTTAGATCTCAGCCTCAAAGAAAGCTTATTTGATTTCATCAACACGTTTCTGGATTGGTCGCAGATCATAAATATATACGCTGCCAAATGCTACCAAATATAGTTAAGCCGGCTCGTGCATTCAGCAATATATACATCAACCCTCAAATATGTACGAGGAAATAACAGAGGCAAGCCGCTTGGTTCCCCATCTTTGCTCTCATCTGGAAACAAGTACCCTTGGAGCAACCTACAACGTTCCATAGCCGCCGTTCGAAAGGCCAGTGCTCGCCTGGTTCGTGTAGATAACACCTGACTTCCCCAGCGACTGCACAGTCGAAACAGCAAATGCATCAACTTCATCACGCGGGGAGGCTCCTGCGTTGGCGAGAACAGATGTGTATGCGTCGGCGGCACTGAGTTTGGCCAGACCAACCGAAGTTGGGTCCCACGGCGCATCAAGCACGAGGGCGCTTCCTACCTTGTTCTCCAGCGCTCCCGCAAGAACGCCGTCGTTCTTGGTGTCAGCATAGTTACCATGGGCATAAACGCTCTGCTTGTCGTTCATCTGATAGTAGTAGTTGCTCACGCTGGTGGTGCTGGGTCCTGTGATGAAGTAGTTGTTGAGGATATCGTGCGAAAAGTAGCCGCCTGTGTTCGCGGCAGTGTAGGCAGCTTGATAGTTGTAGACGACGTTGTTAATGTACTGCGTATTGCTTTTGGCGAGGGGCTGGCGGTTGTGTCCGCTCACCCAGAGATTCCCGATAAATGTGGCTGGCCCTCCCTCAACATGGGCTCCAAATTGCTGACCGATGGGGAAGGCAATAATGGTGTTTGACACAGTGATGTTTACCGCCTTGACAGCGTCGATTGAGTCCCACTGGCCGTAAGCAACTGAGCAGTGATCCAAGATGATATTCGACGACTCTCCCATGTTGAAGGCGCTTTTTCCGGTCTGGCTATCGAGGTTTCCCTGGCGCATACGGAAATTGCGAATAACAATATTGTTCTTGCCGCTGGCGGAGATCTCGCCGGCCATGACGCCGATTCCTGGGCTTGGTGCAGTCTGCCCATTGATAGTGATGTGGCTAGATAGCGACACAGGAGACTTCAACACGATATAGCCTGAAACAGCAAAGTTGATAATGCGGTTGGATGCGCTAACAGCGTCACGAAACGAGCCGGCGCCACTGTCTTCGAGGTTGGTGACTGTAACTACAGTACCGCCATTGCCTCCAGTTGATACAGCACCGAAGCCTACGGCTCCTTCAAAAGCATTCTGGGCAGCCGTCCCAGAAATTACTGCCAAAATGGCAGTTATAAATTTAAGGTTTGCAAGCATGACGAGTGTTCTGTGGAAGTATTCACACGAAGATAAGATTTACTGCCAGAGTACATTGCGGCAACCAAGACCTCTAAGCCTTTATAGTTAAATAATTTTGCTTAGCCTAAAGCTTATACTTGCGGGGAAATAGTTTGAATATAAAAGTTATTAAACTTGCAACGCTTTTAATATGGCATTTCGTTTTCCATCAATGCCGTTTATAAGTTTTTCCTCCAATCGATCAAAGAAGCTAGCGTATTACCCCACCTATTGGAGTATAAGATCCGTCGAATTATAGAAACACAGACGGAAGAAAATTTAAGGACAGAAGTACTATGTCATAATATAAAGTGGACCGGGGAGTGCTGCTGGGGCTATCAAAATGGTAGCAGTCTTCGCGAATAAGCATCGCAGTATGGTACGCGCAACAGGGGACGGGCCAAGTCGCACAGAAGGAAACGCTATGCACAATACCAATTGCTTGAAATAGATAAAATTCAGCCCATGATAATATTGGCAGATTATATCGACTCTAATTACGAATCATGGTGAAGAGTATAAAATACTAGGCCGATCAAGGCTCTCTACCTCCACCCGTTCCGGAAGAGCAGGGGAGGTTTTTAAACTTTGACAGTCCATCGATCACTATCTTAGCTTCTGGGGTTTATTTCAACCTCACTCTCAGGGTACTACTGCTAGCGCTTCATCCGCCTCAAGAATGAAGCTACACCTTTTGCCAAAATCTCATGAGCATGATAAGTAATATGGCCCGAATCTATGAAGCGTAAGCATATTGCGTACTATGTCACAATCGAGCTTCCAAAACTGCGCAAACATCAGAATGGAGCATCTACTTACTTAACCAGAAATAGTTATAAATCGGCTCACACCCGTAGTTCGCATAATTCCATATAATATCTGGCGCAGCGTAGTCTGCACAGAAGGCTGTGATATTTGTGAAGTGGTGCTTCTCAGAATTGTCCAAGACATCTGACAGGTACGAATACGTATCAAATACAAAAACGTTCGATTCTCGGTGCTTTTCTTCGAATTTACGAGCAGTGGAAGCCAGAATATGGTCCCAGTTGGCAAACATAGTTTTGTTCGGCAAGGGGTGCTCGGACACGAGGCCGTCCGGGGTTCTGTCTCTGGGAGGCTGCCCCATAACAAGGTAGTTGTTGTATCCATCAGCTTGGAGAGTTTCCTACATAAATGTTAGCAAGTGGTAGAAATCTCTCGATACATTGGATTCTTCTAATTACCATGGCTTTGAACTGAGTATTGATCATCTTCGTGTATATACTCGTGTAATTTACACCAGTGACATTCAAAGCATACTTGCTTGAGTCTGAAATGTCATTTATGCTATAACCATTAGCACTGGCCCGTATTTTTAAGGCTTAAGCGTTCATACCCAATCCAGATCGCAACAAGGGCATTCTTCCTGTTTTTCGGCAGATGTTTATCACCATACTTATCATATTGGTCAATCTGTTTGACAAACTCGACGGTGAAGTCATGATGCAGCGGGGTACTGATTTATACCATTAACAAATTTCAAATATTATACGAGTTTCCAGAGGACTTACTATTCAACAGATATATCCGATCCCGCAAACGCAAAATTCCACAATGGCCTTTTGCATTTCCACGGGAAACCTTCATAGCAGCCTGTCAAGTACTCAGTCCAATTAGGTCCTCCCGCAGATGTCTTCGGATGTTAGAACTCTTCCAATTCTCAGGTAAAGCAAGCTCCTTACTTGGTTTTTGACAATCTTGTCCCCATACAGCTTCTCCCGCGTGTAACTCAAATTCAGGTTGTCGCCAAGAAACGAAAAATCCTTGTTCCCCTCTGTACCCTGCACGAAGGTATAAGAGTCGCCAAATGCGAGCCTGCGAGCCAATCAGTAATAAAATTGCGTCCGGAGACCCGTTACAAGAACATACACAAAGTCCGTCTTATCCCAGTCGAAATGCGCGCGCTTCGAGTCGCGCCCAGCCTCAATGGACCGCGCGGCAAGCAGCGTCAATAGTAGATTTTTGAATATCATACTTGCTTCTCGAGATGAAGATTTACCTCGTAACTACGATATGTTTCACTCCAGTGACTTTATATAATACAGCTAACCTCGTCGTCTCCATGAACACAACACAGCTGTGGCTTATCTTACCCCTCCCCCCCTTTCCAACACCGGTCGAAGTACAATTCTCCCCATGGCCCGAAAAATTCTCAGAGGTGGAACAACATAACTTCCGTTTCTGCGGAGGATCGTCCGTCTTTCGATTCAAGAATCCCCAACGACCTTACCATTTGCAGGGTTAGTTGTGAGGAGAGAGCGCCACAGGTTGTGGATGGATAAATTCTGACAAGGTACAGCTTGGGGAGTTTAGCCGTCTTGGCGCGAACTGTCATTGACGAACAGACGTCGGCTCTCTTTCGACCGACGTCACATCCGGACCAATGCTGCAAAATCGTATGCTCCTTTGCCCTGGAGAGGAGGCGTGAATTGGTGAAATTGGATTTTGAGGACCTATCGTAAATCTACTCACAGTTGCTGTAACAGCTGAAGCCAGGCGACCGATCAGCCAGCATAACTTTTTTTGCAGGTATACACAAGTGATTGGCTAACTTCTCCCACCACTGCGCTCGCCACTTGACCCGGTTGCTGGATCGAGGACAATTCACTGTGAATCTAATTCAACACGAAGTGTGATGCACACGATCCAATGCGAAGATGTATATCAACTTGGCTAACTACAATCCGTAAGAAGATTGGCCAAATAATCTTGGACTTTTACTATCTAACCCGAGTAGTACAAAATATATAACTGATTCTCCTCCCACTAATCTGACAGACGCACCCGCATGGTTATAGCGCTGACTAGGCTACTTTTGGATTTAATCCGTCGATACGTGTCTACCATTCTCAAGCTGCGTTGCGCGGAAGACTTCCACCATGGCTTCATTCGTTTTTAAGTAGGTTCGCTTCCCTTTGAAGAACCAGAATATCAACGAAATGATAAGCATGACCCCAAACACTCCAATGGCATAGTTCATATCCGCCGGAGCCGGGTTGGGTGAGCCGGGGAAAAAGAAAAAAACGGTTGTAATGGAGCAGTATACAATGCTGATCCAATTTATCAGATATCCCCATCGACCGAGCTGGAACTTTCCCGGAGGAAGCTTGTCTCGGCCTACGACGAGTAGCGTCATGATAGGCATTGCGTAAGATATTGTGAGTGCAATCGTGCTAACACTCACAATTGCCTCCAACACGGTATTAGAAAAGAGGTAGAGAGTGCCAATTAAGGTGGCAATGACTCCGTTCGCCCACAGAACCCGGATGGGAACCTTCCATGCCTTGTTCACATTCGAGAAGTATTTGCTCCAAGGCAGTCCTCCATCGCGGGCAAAGCCCCAGGTAAGACGTGATGCCGTAGTCATGACACTGACTCCTTGTCCCATTCCGTTAATCACAAATAAAATGATCAAAGCAGCACCACCATTCTGACCGACGATGCCAGTGACCAATTGTATAAATGGCAGGTCAGAGTCGAGAATACTGTTCAGGTCTTGGATGCAAAACAAGCAGACAACCATAAAAAGTCCACCCGATGCAGCGCCAGAAAGAACAGCAAGGTACATAACTCGAGGTGCATTTGTTCGAGGTGAGGGTAGTTCTTCAACCATATGAATCACAGAATCGAAGGCTGTTAATCCATATGCTGCTTGGATTAGACCTGTGAACCATGTAACCCCGTCTGACCAGCCAGTCTGATTAACCCATGTGCCAAATACGAAATCTCCAGACTGAAACTCCAGGTCTTTGTGTGTGCCGACAGAGATAAGCAGAGCAAGTGAGATGACGACAAATAGTGTGCCAAACTGTATAGCGACAATGTTGTTGAACCAAGGGAGAACAGCATCTCTCCGGCATGCAATGCCATTTGTAACAGTGAATATAATCGTGATGCAAACGTAGATGACAAATTGCAGCCAGCCCTGATTGGCACCCGTCCATTCGCTGTCAAAGATTGTCTTGATTGCTAAGACGAAATTCGTCATGAAGGCAATCTGCGATGCGTTGAGAGCCCACCAACCGAAAGTGTTTATCCACGCACACATGTACGAAATGAACCGTCCGCATGGTGCATTAATAAGACGATGGATCCAATAGGCCTGTCCAAGCGCAGTGGGCATGGCACTACACATCTCTCCCAGAGAGACGGCAACGCAAACATTGCAGAATGTGACGAGACATAGGCCCCAGAGTATGGTTATAGACCCTCCATTCGCCAAGCCGATGGCAAGATCTTGGGCGAAGACTGCCCAGGTACCCAAGACGCTGAAAGCGAGTGCAAGCATGCTCCATATGTTGAACTTTCGTACAAGGGATTGCTCATGGCCCATGGCGGCCAAATCGAGAGCATCTTGGGTGCTCTCATCAACGTCATCGAGAGCTTTGGTCGTATCGGAGATGCCTGGCTCAGTTTGAGCGCCCATGATAACTGCAGCGATGGCTGTGAGCAGATGTAACAATTGAAGCTTCGAGATTAGAATAAGGCGATGTAAAATTTCGCGGCGCAGAGTTCAAATGTATGTTCGTTATTGAAAATAAATAAAAGTAAGCAACCGCCCAGAAAGGGTGATTTCCTTATACTTTCATAGAAAGCATCAACACAGGTGATACAACCTCTGCCACTATCAGTACCCCGGGTTGCGGCATGCGGCTTCAGGGGGCTATGTTACATTACCCCGGACTATACAAAGGCTAAGCTTATCAATTATCTTACAGACGAACATCATCTCTTCGAATTGCTATATGTAGCATAGTCTAGATTTGCAGTCCATGAAATGCGGGGTATGCTCCAGTATTCTTATCTGCCACTCGGATTTCCATAGTGCTAAGGTTTATGACAGGTTTTAGTATCTTGGCTTACATTTGGCATGGTTGCGGAGACTATTGCGGCCCGCTTTTCTCATCTCTTCGAGTTACTTTGTTGGGGTTAGGGGCTGATCGACGAGTCAGATTGCCAGGATAACCACGATAGGCAACTGAGCATGGCCTCCCTCATCATGAGAAAACTCGTCGACAATCTCCAACTACACTTGCCCTGCTTCACTTTGCCCCGCCCTACACCTCTAAAAACGTCGGATACTACTGCCATGATAGGCAAGTCCTTGCGAAAACACGTTTTATGTGGTTCCCTCGCCGAGTGTAGAGCAAAATTATAAAGAGCAGCTCTATCCTCTGTTTTGCGTATCTAAACTACATCATAAAATAATCGCAACATGAAGCCTGACACTGAAACCATTCCTGGCTATGCCATCTACCGTGAACCAGCAGATTCCAAATGCTGCTCTTCGGGCCCCTCGACCTCTACAAGCAAGGTCCACCATCCTCTAGGTAATTGCATGACAAAGATGAATGTTAATGAGTATAAACTAACTATTATTAATTAGATCAGCTGGCAGTCACCGAGATTCCTGTCGTTACAAAGCTGATACGCAATCATGCAAGCCCTATGCATGTCAAATTTAACTCAATCACGTTACGTGAGCCTCCAAAGAAAGAATACGCAGCATTTCGTTCTGCTGGAGGCCCTCGGCCAGACCGAAAAGCAATTGCAATTGTATTGGAGATGGGCACTGCAAATGTTTCCGAAGTCATTGTCAATCTTACCCGCAACTCTGTGGAGAACTGGAAACAACTGACGGATGTCATGCCTACATTGACCCTCGAAGACCTCGATTTCACTGAGTCTCTTGCACGAAATGATCCTCGCGTGATTGAGGCATGCCGTGAGATTGGCATCACCGATATGTCAAAGATCTATGTTGACGCATGGTCTATCGGACACGATGAACGCTGGGGATTTGAAACCAGGCTTCAGCAAGGCCTCGTATATTACCGTAGCTCAAAACACGACAATCAATACGCACATCCTCTCGACTTCAGCGTTGTCGTTGATACTGAGAAGAAGCAAGTCCTGAGTGTCGATATTCGCCGAGTGAACGGAGAGAGAACCGCTGTGTCGTTAGACGAACACAATTATCTTCCCGAGTTTATTGGCAAATCGTACAAACCGGAACGAATAAAGCCAATCAATGTTACCCAGCCTGAAGGAGTCTCGTTCAGTATGAACGGAAATGAGCTGTCCTGGTGTGGTTTTAGTATGCACGTTGGTTTTAACTACCGTGAAGGTATCGTTCTTTCCGATATCCGAGTTGACGACCCGTACGAAAATCGGGATCGGACTCTCTTTAACAGGATTAGCATAGTGGAGATGGTAGTTCCCTATGGCTGCCCCGAGCCACCTCATCATAAGAAGCACGCTTTTGATGTTGGTGAATACGGCACGGGATTCATGACCAACTCGCTCAAGTTAGGATGTGACTGCAAGGGGGCGATCCACTATCTTGACGGCGTTGTAGCAATGTCTACAGGTGAGGCTGCGGTTATCAAGAATGCCATCTGTATTCACGAAGAGGATAACGGTTTGCTCTACAAGCATACGGATTTCCGCGATGGGAGCGTCATCTCAGCACGAGACAGGAAACTCATCATTTCCCAAATCATCACCGCAGCTAATTACGAGTACGGTTTCTATCATATTTTCCATTTAGATGGTACATACCAGCTTGAGGTTAAGCTCACTGGAATGCTCAATACCTATCCCCTCCATCCGTCAGAGGAAGCCGCGCCATATGGCACCGAAGTTGCAAAACGTGTGACCGCCCACAATCACCAACATATTTTCTCATTGCGAATAGATTCGGAGATAGACGGTCCGAATAATACAGTGATACAGAGCGATGCTGTACCGGCGGATGATGCTGTCGGTTCGCCAGGGAATTACTACGGAAACGCATTCTACTGCAAAAAGACCCCGCTGAAAACAAGCAAACAGGGAGCCGCAGAATACTGCCACGAGACAAGCCGAACATGGGATATTGTCAACCCGAACATTCTCCATCCGGTTGCGAAGAAACCAGTATCGTATAAAATCGTTAGTCGGGAAAGCGCCCCTCTGTTGGCCAAACCTGGAAGTGTGGTTTGGAAGCGAGCAGGCTTTGCACGCAAGACTCTCTGGGTTACACCATATCGGGACTATGAGCTGTTCCCCGCCGGTGACTATGTCTGTCAAACGCAGGGGATATCCGGACATCCCGATAATGAGACGGTAGTCGACTGGGCCGCAAGAGACGAGCCCATTGAGAATACAGACATTGTATGCTACTTACAATTCGGTATCACGCATTTTCCCCGCACAGAAGACTTCCCTATTATGCCTGCTGAGCCAGTCAGCATAATGATACGGGCGTCAAACTTTTTCCTCAAGAACCCCGCGTTATGGGTCCCTCCAACGACAGTTAATACTGACCCGTCGTCAAAGCTGGCTTTTCTCAAAGAAAGCAGTAAATTGTAGTCAAGTTGCTTATATGTCAAGGCTGTTACTGTATATGTTAAAAGGATTATTGTAGCAGGTGTTTCAAAAAATAAACAAGATTACAGACACAGAATCTAAAAAATTGAAAGCGGGTGACTAGCCCTTTGAACCATATTCCTTGATCAATACTCACCTTCTCGCGTTCCTTGCCCTTCCGGAGGCAGCCACTTCACATATTTTTTACTCTGGGCCTGCGGTCATGTTTTATTACCACATTTAATCCGGACCGAAGTATTTCATGGATATTCTTGGTGTGTGATGATTAATATAATCTACGTCCTCTGTGTGCCCGCTTCTGTTACTATATCGGAGCATTCATCCATCAGCCGTGCAATCCCTTCCGCGGCTACAGAGCTTCGTGGGATATTATGCCCCCCCTCATGCTGATATGCCAGCCTCGTTGTGGAGTCAGATAGATAAAGCAGCTGCACTGACGCGGGCCAACGAGGATCAACTTGCCCATAGACATGAATCGTTGGAATTCCAATCCGCAGCTGCGGAGGCATCTCGGTGGCATCAAGTCCAAAGACATCCGAAGGGTCAACTGGGGCCGACGGATTCAAATGGAGGTCAGTATCACCATTTCCCCCGGGAATGAGCCAGCGGTCCCTTCCCCATTTTAGGATCGCAGCCTTGGATGCTCTTTCACGAAGAGCCACCTTGGTCCGTCGATCCCACTCCCGAGCTTTATCAGAAATGGGCATCCCCAGCTCCTCCAGAACCGATAACACTGGCCCACCACAGACAAACATGACTGCTTTGAAGGGTAATGGCTCGGTTGGGTTATCTGTTTGATGGAACCAGATGTAGCTGGCAACTAGGAGGCATCCCCGTGAAAAGCAAACCACTCCGTCATATGAGTTGTGTACCAAATGCTGGTGGAGTTTCTGGCAGGCCTCGCGAATATTGGCCACAGTCGCTCGTTCCCACCATGTATAGTAGGGTCCTTCCGGATAACGGAGATCCAGGCCGGCAGCTGGGCCAGATGGGTAGGGGCCGTTAATGAAGTGAAACGTATGCCTTGATGGCTGTAAGTGTGCGATGACAGATGCTACAATTCAAGATTAAACTACTGTTGCAATAATGTTTACGGTGAGGTTACACTTACCTAACTGGTCCTCGAAAATGACTGCAGAAGACCCCGTGCCGTGGATACATAGCCATTTCATAATGTGCTTGTTTTCAAGGTAGGATGGATAATAGTGGTACTAAAGGAATGCGGATAACCTCGATGGTTGACAATTAAATTTGTATTTGCCTAATTCCAGTCACACCGTGCAGTGTTACTCTAACTTGTCGTATGCATATTTCAGTACTACCACAACTGTTATCGAACTACTGTGTCGCTGCATATTGCATCTTGTATGCTGATCTCGGTCCTTCGTGGCCCTTGCCAGTCGCAGGATTGGATACAGTGGAAATGCATATAGCTCATGCGATGGTCCTACTTTCCAATCATAGATCCGGTCCTATCGGTTACGCAATGGCTTCCATAATCTTTGAGAGTCATGAAGCCGCAGGATCAACAGCTGTCGCCTATAAATGGCGTCCAGTTAGCTAGTACGCACTCATTCCTCTATTTTGCAAACCATCCGGCATCTTGCGTAATCCGGATAGCCCAGTGGAACGTGCAAAATAGTCTGGTTGTTGATGATCTACATATCGGTATTTTTCAGCACCTTGGCGAGTTGAAACACATCAACAAGGTACTAAAAGTGCATCCAATGCCTCCATATGGAGGAGGGAGAAAATCCACTTGGCATTCAACCCCGAATCCCGAAAACTAGCAAGGGAACTTAAAAATGGCCCGCTCCGGAGCGAATCGTGTTGGTAACACAACAGGGGTCGGTGGTGAAAGAGAAGAGGCATTTTGGCGGTGAGAAGTCTTGCATGATGATGGTTGGTTTGCTGGTAGAAAAAATGGATTATGCATACTTGGGAATCAGCCAGTCATCGTCCAATGCGTTGATCGGATCGGGTCGGGATGGAGTATGGGCAAAAGAGATCGCCGATCTAAAGACCAAAAATAATTAACATTGCATAGTAACTCTCAAATCCAATGCCACTGGACTTGTTTCCACACAAGATGGAAGGCAAGTGTTGAAAGCTCAATCACTTGTCATGCTATTTACTTGCTGGATATTTTCTTTCGGTTAGCTGTTGGGGGAGCTTTATAGTATGTTAAATGGGGCCGAATAAACGTTGGAGCCTGGAGAAATGGACTTCCGATTGCTGATCTGAGCTGAAACTTATGCACGTACTGATCTAGTAAATATCCATTCCCACTATTTGTGGGACAAGGATAGATTTGCGTCGTAGACTACAACTACAAGCTGAACTGCGGGTCTCCGATCACCGCCTCTGCACCGCTTACGCAGGTAAGTCTGCAAGCCAACGTCAAGATGCTAGCTGAAAGCTAAGAAGAGTAAAGATCGATGAAACGACACAACCCATGATACCTCTATTTGATCCTTGCTTGTGCTCAATCTCTGTGTTGTCACTGCCTCCGGGCCAGAGCTGGAGAGTGAGGATCGATGAAGACAGTGCAGCTCATGAATAAATAAGAAACATGTGCACACTCTGCTAAGTGGGACAATAAGCCAGAACCTAAAGGAGACTGAGCTATTGATCAAATTTTGGTTCGACTCGTTTTGCTATGACGACAGGAACAAGGAGGTCGGAGGCGCTCTTCGAAACTGCCAGGCGACTTTTGGCTGCCCTCATCAATGAGGGTCTTTGCGTTGCATCGATCAGGGCCGATTCCTCAAGTGCTCTAAAATGGATCTGCCTCCGCGCGCAGAATCCCTCAACGGAAGGCAATGGGGTAAGTGCGGTCAAAGTGCAGCTCGCTCCATTTGCCACTGTAAAAGAGGACAACGGAAAGGTTGTCTCGCTCGTTCGTCCAGACCAGTTGCTTCCACCTGTGGTGTTTGAAGCTGGCGAAGAAGATCCTAACGGGTCTTGGGTTGAGTTGGACCCTGGTGTCATTTTTGCGACACTATACCCTTGGTTCGGAAAGGGGAACGAAAAGGGCACGTTGGAGGTTATCAAAGGGGAACTTCAGAACTCTGCTGCAAATCAAGGTAAGTAATTCCTAACCTCAATATGTCAATTTTTGGACTCTCACCTGAGATACGTGGGGAATAGAAGCCTGGCTTGACTTTGGCGAAGAGCAACCTCTATTAGAGATGTCCTCTCCATCGATCTACTGGGAGAGATCTCTCCTATGGGGTCACCCAACTCACCCGGTAGGTGGCGCTGTGGCCCAAGTAGTTGTTGGGCGCTGAATAATTACATAGCTGCATCGGACATGCTATGCTCAGTCACCATTAAAGCCAGTAGTGCCAAGAGACTTGAGGGAGATGCTGTCACCTACGATCATCTTTCTATCTGTTCCACGATCGCAGGTTCGTGTGACAGGGCCTTATGAGACGATTATCCAAGATCTTCTTGCCAGCCTAAACATACCAGGATCGACGACGGATAGAGTTATCATCCCTACCTTAAAACAACAGCAACCATCTATCCTCTCGCGCTTTTCTGATGTGCGCACTGTTGGCTCGGAACTTGCCTTTGCTCAAGCATCCATGCGCACAATATCGGTGAGGCCAGAGTTGGAGTTCAGGTACCACTTGAAACTCTCTCTAGCGTGTCAGATCACTTCGGCGCTGAGAACTATTACCCCGTGGAGCGCCATTGGCGCACCAGAGGTTTCTGAGCTTCTCGTGAAATTATTGCCTCCAGACATGTGGGTATATCGCGAAGTCGCTTCCGTTACCGGAGCGCAGGAGGATTTCAACGAGGCCAAACATATGTCTTGCATTCTGAGAGAAGACTTGGAGTTCAAGGCACGCGCTCGAGGAGAGACTTTAATCATGGCCGCTGCTCTTCCACAGACGACCGTCTATGGTGGCAAAACACATGCAGAATCGATCTTTGGTCTTGATAAACCAGAGCAAAAGCTAGCTTGGTTTAAAGAGTTCGTCTTACCACTTTAACTTCCATTCTAACAAAGGGTACAGTATCGTTAACACAAACATTTAGTTACACTGCATGTCTTCTACGACTTACCATTCCTCCTCTACTCAAACACGGAGTTGGGCTCGAAGCCCATGGACAGAACATAGTAGCACGATTCTGCATACAAACACGCGCCATTAAGGGCTTCGCAGTTCGAGACTTTGGTGGTATCAGACTCCACATGCCTACCCTACATAGCCAGGGCTTCCATGTCGACTCTATCCCTGATGGAAGCGCCATCACATCTCACAATCTCCGCGATGTATGGGACAAGGTTCACCATTCGCTCTTTCAAAACCACCTAGGTTTACTGATAGTCAATCTACAACTCGAGGATAAGGGTGGTTGGGCGATTGTGAGGGAAGAGTTTAAAAAGGTCTTGCGGCCAGAAGATGGCAAAGATGCAAGGGATCTCTATGACTACTTCGTTCAGGATACGATGTTTTTCAAGTGCTTCTTACGAATGAAAATGGAGGGGAAATATCGAGATGTAAGTTATCAACAGATCTAACGTCACAAACTACGCTGATATTACTTCACGCAGTACGTCGAAAGACACGTACCAAACGTGTTGATGAGCAAATAAGTATAGACTTCGGGGTAGACAAAATATTCAGAGATGGCAAAAGTTTGAGATAGACCCCTTTAAAGATAAAACTGTTAAATTCAAAACAATTTCAGGAGTAAATACGTAGGGCATGTAGATTTTATGCTATTCAGGCATCTCAAATGTGGGTGAGGACGCCTTACCCACTGTAACGCTCCGTTAGAGCACATACGAATCTTAACTAGGAGCACGGTGATGTGGCACTATATTATGCATTGTAGATCACACTGCTTGATATTACGTGTCACTGACTCAGTGGCTACGAAATGGATGAATGTAGATTTTTGGGTGGTTCTACAATACGTTGGCTTAAAGCATTTCCCGACCCTGTGCAAATACATATGACTTTCTGCCTTCCCAACTACAATAGTCTGATATAATTATCAGGATTATACTACTCTTCATTTGTATCTACACCAGCGAGGCGCTATATTCAGTTTTACCCGATGCATCCAGACTACACAAATGTGTCTTACTATCCCAACTATGAGGAATACACGGCTCGTAATAACAAGCGCTTGGATGATGGCAGCATTGACCAAACACTTCCACCTGGCTTTCCTCGGCTATTACACTCCAAGATGGTCTGGGAAGGAGAGAGGTTCTCTCTTCATGAACATACAAGTAGTGATGGGACCGAGTACATTTTGGAGCTGAATGGCTCACAGCTGGCAGAGATTGATACTGCACTGAAGCACTTTCAAGGTAAATTTTTCCATTGCCTGCCAGTCTCTGTGTAAAGCTAAGGCGGTCTTTGAAGCACTGAAAAGGCCCCTGAGTGAGCTCAGTCCCTCTACATTCCCCCTTCCATTACTGCATCAAAATCTTCGCTCCGTTTCGGAGAATCTGCACAAGGGTTCCGGCTTCACTTTCATCCGCGGAGTGCCAGTTGACAAATACAATGCGGAGGAGAATATGATCATCTATGTTGGGGTCTCGTCTCACATCGGGTGCGTAAGAGGCCGACAAGATAAGTCCTTTGAAGGAAACCCGGCGGACGTCATGGTCGCCCACATTGCAGATTTTCGACACCCTGGGGGCGATGACAAGGTGGTTATTCCAGCCTACACTGACGGTGAAGTGCCATTCCACACTGATCTTGGAAATATTGTGTCGCTTTTCACTCTGAGTGAGCCAGTTAGTGGGGGCGAGACTGTTCTTGCGAGTAGTTGGAGAGTGTACAATGAGTTAGCCAGAACCCGGCCGGATTTGATCCGGGTTTTGGCCGACGAGTGGGATATACCGAGGTAAGAATGATCCATTGCAGCAATGGAACCATAGAAGCTGAAACTCACACTATCTAGTGCAAGTAAAGATGCCGTTGTCCGCCGACTGCCACTGTTATTCTATCAACCGCCTCATAACACTGCCCCTGAGAGGATTATAATCCAGTTCTCGCGACGCTCCTTCTCCAAATTAAGTGCCAATCCACTGTCGAAACCCCTCACAGAGGCCCAGCGGGATTCTCTGGATGCCCTACACTTTTTGGCTAAGAAGTTCCAAGTCTCCATCCCGCTCAAAAAGGGCGACATGCAGTTCATTAACAATCTGAGCATCGTCCACGCTCGAAGCTCGTATGTAGATGATTCAACGCATCGGTGAGTAAAGAAGCTTATGCCGAAACCCGGGCATATCATGTTCGGTTGATTCTCTGATGAGAGTTGCACTAACGTTTTAGGCGGCATCTCCTTCGACTGTGGCTTTGGGACCCTGAAAATTCCTGGGAGATTCCAGACCCGTTGCGACATCGCTGGGACAGCCTCTATGATCCGGCGTCATCTCACGGGCCACAGGTGTTCCCTCTACATCCTACTGCCAGATCGATGGCAGCAGTTCAAAATCGTACATGAAATATACATGGTTTTTTACTGCATTTCCATTGATAGCCGTCGATTTCACTGTGTGGGCTACGACTTGTAATAGCATGATCTTAAGCTCATATCAATTGTGGAGTATTTATATATTCCACCATACTTCCAGAACAATCACATACGACCATAGACTCAATATAATTGGACCAATAATCCATTAATCTACTAAGCTAAGCCAAAGAACAATCAAAGGCAAAGGACTACAGCCTTTGTTGAAAATAGCAGTCTCGTCCTTCTCCAAATCAATGCCCCTGGCCACGCTCCATACAAAAATGGCGAATACTATCTATTTTCCACCACAAATACAAGGCCACACACTCTCTAAACTCTCTAGTCAGACAAAAAGTCATCCATATGTGCCCTAAGATCAGATCCCCTGCATCACCAAGAGTCACCCACAGTGCTCCCAGCAAGTGCATCTTATGAATCTGGAACAAGGCGGTATTTAGGCGCCGTTGCCGTTGTAGGCAAGGTAGTTCTTGCTGTTCTCGGGGTTCGGGATGGCGCCCTTGGATGCCAAGTCCTGGATGCGAGCCACGACCGCAGCTGGCGTGGCGAGGTTCTCAAGCCCGATCAGGTAGGCGGCGAGACCTGCAACGTGGGGGGTAGCCATGGAGGTTCCGGAGATGGTGTTCTGGGCGTCAGGGCTACCAATCCAGGCGGAGAGAACGTCAACACCGGGAGCAAAAACATCAAGGACCGGTCCAAAGTTGGAGAAGTCCGCGCGAGTGTTGGTCTTGTCAATGGCGCCGACAGTGATGGCGTCTGGTGCAGAGGCAGGGGAGTACTTGGATGCGTCTGCGCCATCGTTACCAGCAGCGACAACGACGGTAACACCGGCTTTGATGGTAGATGCGGCGGCAGCGTTGAGGGCCTCGGAGAACTCGCCACCAAGAGACATGGAGAGGACGGACTTGGGACCAGCGTTCTTGCCAACCCACTCGATACCAGCAATAACACCGGAGTTGGAGCCGGATCCTTCGCCGTCGAGGACCTTGACAGCGACAAGCTTGGCCTTGTTTGATACACCGTAAGTGGCGCCGCCAATGGTACCAGCGCAGTGGGTGCCGTGTCCGTTCTCGTCAGTGTCCTTAGATCCCTCAATGAAGTTCTTGCCCCAAGTAGCGCGGCCTTCAAATTCCTGTGGTTATTGTTAGTGTGGTTTCGGAGAATAGGTTTGACGGACTTACCTTGTGCTCTATGAAGATACCAGTGTCAACAATGTATACGGTGGCACCGGAGCCAGCGCTGTCGTCATAAGTATAGTCGGAGGTGGAGTTTGTCTGTCTGTAGAAGATGCCTCTGGTAGTTCCGTTTGACGCTTTGTGGGAGATGCTGTTGAGACCCCATGGAGCACCAGAGCGGGTGGTGAGAGCATTCGCATGCACCTTAGCGTCCTTCTCAATCCATGCGACCTAGTTGGTGTTAATAATCTTGGAAGAATCCAGAGTTATGTTGGATTTCTACCTGTGGCGACGAGGCAATCTGGTCAATGGTGGCAGTGTCGGCCTCGATCTGATATCCCTTGAAGTGCTCAAGGTCATACTTGGAGCCAATACCCTTGTGGGCAGAGCCGCGCTTGCTTAGCATGCTGTTGACGGAGGCGTACTCAGACTTGATGGCAGCAGAGTCGATATCCTTGTTAAAGACGACAATGTAGCTGTTTGGGATGACATTTTTGGCAGCGGGATTCTGGATCTTCATGTGCGGCTGAGCAGTAGGAATACCAGCAATAAGGGGCAGAAAGCAGGCCGCGAGGGCAATGAGATTCTGGGTGAACTTCATGATGTCTGATAGAAAGGTAATGAGGTGTTAAAGAGAGAATGGATGAGGATGAAGGATCAGTCTGGAGGAGGGACTTCAATCCGGTTTTATAGAATATTCGCCATAATCCAGTAAAGACAAAAGTTGTGAGGCTGGTCTCATGAAGCTTGGAAAGTGAGGCCATGGGAGAGGCAGGATGTGACAACTTCCTATTCCGAGGTAGTTCATTGCGAAATGTGATGTGCGCGAGCACATGGCAGCATCATTTGAGGATCATCGTTGTCGATCAGCTAGGGGAGGTTGATCTTATCCAAACATTCGAGAAGGTTTTAGTTTGGGAAGTTCGGCTGGGCAGACCTAATGCCAGCACTGGGAATAGAAGGACATAAGGCTTAGCCGTATCATAAGAGAGGCTCATGCAGGGGGAGTTTATAAGGGCGATCTCCATTTTTAAGAAGGAGATGTGAAACAGATAGAAGATCTCTGGATGTAGAGCGCATGCAGATATCTGATTGGATTGTTACTGTATGGATGAACATTTCTATGATTGGGTAGTAGTAGCAGGTAATAGAAATACGAGGGGGCTTATAGGCATCTATCTTACGGCAAAGCCAACCTCTACAATCTGATACCGAGATGGGGGGTCGAGAGGCTATGGAAGTGAGGCTCTGCGGGACAATGCCACATGGCGAAGTGTGAAAATGTAAGACAGGCATCACTTATTGACCCGTGTTATGGAGATAGACTGGGAGACATGGGCCAATGGCTAACAGGAGCGCATTCTTGCTCACAATCCGCCAAGACGCTGAAGTCTTGGTGGAGACGAAGAGGGGCATATGGCTTGGCATGTGTTGGCGCAACGGCCACTAGCCCTAAGGCCGTAGGTGTGTAAATGAAGAGGGAAGGTGGACGCGATCGACAGATCTATCAATGGTGTTTTCTAGGCGCAAACTATTGACTGGCGACTCTAGGCGGGCACATGCGGTTATGTCGTGGGGACAACTCTTCAATACGTCATATTCCTTAAGTTTTGCGAGTAGTTATACGTTGATCGGCGATTGAAGATAAGGCCTGAGGTGTATCTATAGGTGTTTATTGACAAAACGGGGAGGTTGGAGGGGCAAGCTAGAATGCATATCCGACTCCAACTTGGTTGTAGCCGAAGCACAGGGTACGCTTGGAGAGATCATGAAGATTAGCTAACTATCACAAGGATGGCCTCTGAAATTCAAAACTTAGACTAAGCTTTTCAAAGCACCACTACAAATTTGACCGATATTATTCTGCGGCTTTTGAGCTTATCTGCGGCATCTGAGCTTGTCTGCGGCTTCTAAGCCTGTTCCCCCCCGCGAAAGACAGGGTTGTTTCAGAGTTTCCAGGTTGAACCTTTCAAGAAGGCGGCATGAATGGAACAACAGTGATCAGCCCCTGTTGATCGCACCACCCCGCAATTCTACCAAGATAGGTATGTAAAAAGCTGTCGGCCTGTCCGTAGTTCCTAGGAGCCACATGGTACCCCCCTTTAATCCAATATACAAGAAACATTCTAAGCTTTAAACTTTTCTTAGCAAAGTTTCGGGTTTTCGTGTGCGGGTAACGGCGTCGCTGTGCCGGGGCTAAGCCGCGATGTCCCGCTCAGAAAAAAGATGCCCTTAGATTCCGCTACGACTAAATACCTAGACATATCATAGCAGTGCCTCATAATTTACATAGAGAAAGTAGCAGTAAGCCATCCAGCGCGGGAAGTATCACCATAACGACCATTCTCAGTCCCGCATCAACCGTGATAATGATGATAAATTGAACATATTTCCTCATCGAAACGCCCGTCTATGCCTTTCCCCCTATTGCTCAAACCCAACCACCCAGATTAAAAATATGCTGTACACCTTTTAGCTCGTATCCATCTACGCCCCTTTCCCCCCCTCACTTCTTCTAATAAACATTGCGTTGCCACTTTTGAAATATACACGTTATTCGTTTCCAAACCCGCCGCTGAGACGACAGATATCGTCAGGACCGCAGGGACAGTCCGTCTAAGACCCGAGCGTGCTCTGGCTCAAGCTTGACTTCCCCGGCCCCTGCGCCTTCTTCAGCGCGCGCAGCTCATCCTCCAACTTCCTTCTCTCCGCTTGCTCAGCCTATTCATATCACCGTTAGCAACATCCTCATCCAGACAAACACAAAACAACTTACCCTCAGCGCCTTCGCATTCTCCGCCCTAGTATCCCTCATCATCTTCTTAAACTCATTCTTCAACACCGCCGTACTCGTATTCCCCGCTCCCACCCCAGCCTGCCCACTCGCCCCATCCGGTCCAGGACTCTTAACCCCCATCCATCGCACCTTCTCATCGCTCAACTTCGCCTCCAGAGCCTCCCTCTCGTCTCTCAGACGATCAATCTCCTTCTCCAACAACTCGCGCTCGCGCTCCCCCTCAATAGACGCCTTAGTAAGAACCTCGTACTCCTCAATCGTCTCCCCCAGCTCGCGACGCAGCGCATCCAGCTCCTTCTGCACAGCCGGGTTCGACGCAACCTGCGCCGCGCGCTCGGCTCGCGATCCGTACGCGCCGTCGAGCTCCGCGCGCGCGATGGTAACTTCAGTCTGCAGGCGCGCAATCTCCATATTCTTCGCGTCGAGCTCCTCCTCGTCCACGGCGCGGGCAGATTGAGCCTTGTGCTCCTCGCGCGCCGCCTCGAGGTCGGCAGCGGCTTGGTCGGCGGCCTTGCGCGCCTTCTCGAGGTCGGAGGTGAGGTCGGTGATGTGCGCTTCGGCGGTGGATTTTGCCTGTTGTAGGGCGGTGATGTGCTCGGTGGAGCTGGTGAGCTGGGATTGTAAGTCGGCGAGGTCGATAGCGTTGGAGGATTTGAGGTCTTCGAGTTCGTTTTGGAGGTTCTCGATGTTCTCGTGGAGGGCGGCGGTTTCTTCGCCTTGGGAGCGAGCGGAGTTGTCTAGTGCGGCTGAGAGCTGGGATTCGAGGCTCTGAGCTTGTGCTTCAACTTCGGAGAGGGTGGCGCGCGTAGACTTCAGTTGTGCCTCCATCTCTGCCATCTCGCGATCCTTGGTCTCGTCTGACTTGTTGTTCAACTCGCGCTGCTGCTTGATTTGGCGCTGCAGAACTTCCTTTTGGTCATTCAGCATCGACGTCTGGTTGTGCAGCGACTGCACCTTCGACGAGAATGCCAGCAGGGAAAAGGCTTGAACGGGCGCATCATCCTCTCCCTCCTTCGCGCTAGGATGCATCATCTCCCACAACTCCTTCAGCTTCGCCTCCGCATCAGCACCAATACCATTCGCATCAACAGATCTCGAGCCCTGAGCATCGCCATCAAGATTGTCCAACTTATCAAACGACCGATACAAACTCCGCTCGTCGAAAATATCCTCTCCCGGCGCCACACTCCCCCTCGCATTCGAGTACGTATACATACTCTCCGGGCTCCCCGGCATACCGTTTTGCGACGCCCTCCCCCTCTTCGCGGCCGCCTTATGCGTCATCTGCAGAACCCCCGCCGTATGCTGCAACAACGCCGTCTGCGGTTCAATCAGCCTCTTCTCCAGCCCCCACAGCTCCTGCGCGAGTTCCTCGCACCGCCTCTCGCTAGCCGCACGCTCTGCATCCGCCTCCCGGCTCTGCTCCGCATGGCCACTACTCCGCTTGAGTCCAAGGCTGCCGCGGCTCCCCCTCCCGTCCGCGTACAGCTTCCCCATATTGATGGCTGCATCGCGGTATTTCGACTGCACGGCCAGGTTCTGCCTCGTCGACTCGATGCGCTGCGTCAGGCGGATGCACTGCTTGCGCAGACTGTCCACTTCCTCTGGCGCGAGGATCGCGTAGCCGGTCGCGTCCTCGAGCGCCGTGGAGACGAGGAGGTGCATCTGTATTGGGTCGCTAGCGTCGAGGAGCGGGGAGCTG
>JPJR01000046.1:0-23742 GCA_000750675.1 Pseudogymnoascus sp. VKM F-3808
GAAACAGAATGCTTGGGCTTGTAACCAACTCGCAGGCGATTCCGACTCGGCGCTTCTCTCCGCCTGAGATACCGCGGCCGTTCCCCTCCTCAGATCCAATCAGAGAGTCCTTGATATGTGAAATTCCAAGCTGCTTCTCGACTTCGTAAACTCGGAGCTCTTTCGCCGCACGGCCCATGTCGCGTGGCAATCGGAGCAAGGCGCTTGTCATGATTGTCTCATGAACTGTCAACGTCGGCAACATAGTATCCTCTTGGTCTACAAAACCGATAACATTCTTGTAGTCCGAATTGCCAACCTTCTCTCCGTTTACATAGAAGTTGCCTTCAACGGAGCCGCGTTTGTTTTTCCGGGCGAGAATATCGAGGAATGTTGTCTTGCCTGCTCCTGACGCACCCATGATGGCCATAATCTGGCCTGGGTGGGCCACACCTTGAATGCGATCCAGTATTACCTTCCCATTGAGCGTATATGAAACGTTCTCAAAGTAAAGTGAAGCCGGCTTATGATCCGCCATGAGCTTGAGATTCTCGTCATCGGAATCGTCCAGGCTAATTGGATTATACGCGAATCGTCGGCGTCCTAAATACCAGACCAACAGGATAACTGCCACGACGAACAACGATGACGCAGCAATCACCCCTGCGATCAATGGGGTGTTGATTTTCTTGACAGGTCTCTCATAACCTGGGACTTCAGTTTCATACAAGCATTCTCCGGATCGACATTCCAGCGTAATGCTCTTGTCGCCGAACATCTGCTGGATTAGGTCGTTCATAGCGGGCTCTTGGAAGGCGCATTTATTTGTTCCTCCGCTTTGTTGTAAACACTCAAATGTTGCAGGGCCCTTAATTTCTTCCGTGAGGAAGTCCGAGATGTCAACAGACCCATTCTCTCCACAAAGCATCCTGTCGGGAATGCATGAGCATTGAATATCGTTGCATTTATAATTCGTGCTGTTGCGATCATAGGTGTTATCGGAACCGGAAACGCAGCCGCCCAGAGAGCAGTAGAATGATTCCTTCTGTTGAACCCAGACTTTGGCATATATTAGCAATGACCTCCTAACATTAGTTGGGGGAGACTTACATTGAAAATCGCACTTCTTGTCCTCTGCGTTGCACGTAAAAGTGACCTGCGGTACTTTCTCATTGAGAAGATCCCGAATCTTCTTGTTTGTAACGTCGCACATCTGATAATTCTCCTTCACAACTTCTCCATTTTGGTAGCATACTCCGCCAGTATTCTCGGGCATCAGCGCATTGCATGCTTTGTTCGTAGTGCAGACATTGCAGTTTATACCGTCCCACCCTTCCTTGCAGTCGCACTTATCACCTTGTCGCATTGGCCGTTCCTTTCCGTCTGCTAACGATCCGCATACTATAATAATCAGCCATGTTCACTTCTTGCTTGAGTGAAGGTAGTACCTGGTTGCATGCAGTCGTCCCCGCCGAACCCGGCGGGACAGCTGCACTTCCCATCGTATTGCTGGCATTCGGCATACTGGCCACAGGTGAAAGCTGGCAAGAGACAATTGAAGCTACATCTGTTAGCTGCCAATAACTATAGCCATCCCTAACTGAATAGATAGCACGTACCATGGCGGGCAATCACCCCTGCCATCCATCAAGGCATTCCGCGCTCGCATCATGTCGATGTAGGTGAAGTTCTCTGACGCCTGCACGCCCCATGATAACGACAGCACGGCGGCCAGCGCCTGGCCAATAAGTAATCCACGCATCACGAGCGGTTGTCGTGATGGGGTCGCTCAACAGATTGATGGCCCAGGTGCCTCGCGAGGCCAACCACCACCGGTACTCTAGCCTGATTTGCGCCCGAAGCTCAACTGGGACCGAAAGTAGCCGAAAATAATCAATATAGTATGTAGAGACGATTATATATATATAGCTCAAGGTATCATCTTCCCCAGAAATGATTGAGAACGATAGTTGTGGCGGGTAGAAGAGGCTGGTAGTTCCAGTGACCGTTCGGCTCCAGCTCGTCGATGATGATGGGACCGAGTTGCGACCTTGGTCACCCGCGCTAAAGTGAGAGACCCCTGCATTTCCCCACGTTCAGAGGCGCAGCGGGAGGGGGAATCACGTGGATGAATCTGCAGCGGGACGCCGATCAAGTTGATGCACAAACATGCACGGAATATAGAAGCTGTTTTGAGGTTCATAATTGATAATTGATAATTTATTGAGTAATACTCTCAAGAAGCAACTATGGTCAAATTAGAAGAGTTTGGTGTCGAACAGGTTTGACTCCGTATATCCTGACATACCCCGCACCTGCTCACCATGGACTAACCATATCTCAGTGGATGGACAAGTATGAGACTACCCCTGACGTCCTCAATATCGCTGAGACATGTGCCGCTTCCATCTCTATAGATGAGCTTGTTGCGCTATGTGAAGACAAAAGCGCCCCCGGACCTCTCGACACTTCAGTCACCCTTACCTATGGAGGAATTCGCGGATCGGACAAGCTGCGCCAACGGCTGGCTGACTTGTATTCCGTGAGAGCTGCCTCGCCCATGTCGCTAGAGAGCATCCTGATTACCCCCGGGGCAATATCCGCCAACTTTCTTGTTCTATACAAGCTCATCGGGCCTGGAGATCATGTTATCTGCATGTACCCCACGTACCAGCAACTGTATTCCGTGCCAGAGAGTCTGGGCGCTGAAGTCTCGTTATGGAAGCTCAGGCAAGAGAAGAACTACGTCCCCGACGTGGATGAACTGGAGACGTTAGTGAAGCCAAACACTAAGCTCATCATAATCAACAACCCGAACAACCCAACTGGTGCTGTGATCAGAAAGTCTGTGCTTAAGGCTCTTGTCTCGTTTGCCCGCGAGAGAGACATCACCATTCTTTCGGACGAAGTGTACCGTCCTCTGTTCCATGGCATCTCACCTGTGGATGATGAGTACCCACCGTCTTTAATATCAATGGGATATGATAAAGCCATCGTCACGGGCTCCATGTCGAAAGCTTATGCACTGGCTGGTATCAGAACTGGCTGGATAGCTTGCCGCAACCCCGAGATAATCGAGGAGTTAGCAAGCGCCAGGGATTACACAACAATATCTGTGTCCCAGCTCGACGACCAAGTGGCAAGTTATGCCCTGTCAGCGAACGTCATACACGCATTGCTCTCGAGGAACATAACCCTGGCCAAGACAAATGTGGCTCTGGTCGAGAAGTTTGTGAACGACCACAGCTCGGTGTGCTCTTGGGTCAAGCCGTTGGCCGGGACAACGGCCTTCATTCAATTTAAGAAAAATGGCGAACCAGTGGACGATGTGGCGTTCTGTTTGGACGTGCTCGAGAAGACGAAGGCTATGATACTCCCTGGCTCCAAGGGGTTTGGACATGAACGGGGGTTCGACTATAAGGGGTATGTTAGAATTGGCTACGTTTGCCACACTGCGGTCCTGAAGGAAGCTTTGGAAAGGATGTCGAAGTATGTAGCTGAAGAGCTGGTCACAGGTGCATTCCCGAGTGGGCAGCTACCCCTTAGATGAGAATATTTTCAAAAATGAATCTCATGAACCCCTCGAGGACTCTGGGCTCCACGTCGTAGGCCCGAGGGCGTTGCTGGCACCTTGATTAATTCTGGTTCCCTTATCGTGATGTCTGTTATCGATAACAATTAATCCCACCTTGATGGGTACGACAGCCACAAATGTGAAGTCGATCTCGCGTAGCAACTTGGCCTTTGTTGTTCATACCTCCTCTTCATTTTGCTCCTTTTCACAACAAAAACATCACATCAACACCCACCCTCAACAAAAAGCGGTTCTAATTGCGGTCTTATTCATGTCCAAAAGTAGGTTCTCAATCCTCCGGGTTTCATCAACCTGCAACCTTTTCGAATCCAGATCTGAGGCAGAGCTGACTTTACTTGCCATGCTCCAGAACAAGGGCAGCACCCGTAAGTCATCCCACTCCTACATTTCTTTCCTTTCCGCTCTTCGTCCTCGACAACACCCGTACAATCCGATATCAGAGACTTCATGTGAACGCATGACTCGGCTCAACTTTGCTGGGTGGGATTCGACCGGATTGTCCACTTCATATCTCGGCTTTCGGCCATCCGCCCTGGGATATCTTCTACCCATCAATGATCCTTGATTTTTTATGATCTTCGAGCACGCCGCTAACAATCTAATAGGTCGCCACCCCCACAGAGGCTTGTCCTCAGGCGGCGCCGATAGCCACCATCGGCGTCGCCTGAGAACAACAGAAGTGACACGGGGCACCTTTTATTTGCTACCCATGTACTCCCACTCTTGGCGATCCTTTGGATCCAAGAGTGGGGGTCTACCTGCAATGTAAGTGCTTCGTACCGCTCCTTCCACAATTGTATGTGCTGACTGATGCTTGGAAAAGACGACAGGGGCGTAAGTGCCTCCCTCAAGACCAAAATAAACTCTTGCCCCGTTGGCTTTGGCATAATGAGAGACTGACTGTATTTCAGTGCTGCGGCGGCGGTGGGATGTTCGGGAGGAGCCTCGGAAACTTGAATATTTCCTTGGGGCCGGCTACCTTGGAGGTAAGTCAGCAACTATTTCATGATGTTGAATTCTTGTTTTTACCACGCTGTCTGATGCTACTCCTTTTCTTCCAAGGAGTGGCATCAGGATGGAAGATATATTTTCTTGCACCTGGACTGTTGTTTGTTGGAGTTGGGTGTCATCAATGTTGCACGGTGTGCTTTTGATGTCGGTGCGCTGTTGCTGTCGATACTTTCTCGCCGTCTACCCCTTTACTGCCACCGGCGTCCTCAGGCGACACCGGTGGTAGCCTTTGTTCCCAGCCCCACCACTGTTATTGCAATTGCTGCTTATAAAAGGGACCTCCTTTCAGCCCTCCTCCTCCTTCCTTCTGTTGTTGCACAGCTGCATTCACAATCAGTCACGAAGGCGTCGACACTCCTTCACAAGCACCTCGCACAGTTCACAAGCCTGACACAGTTATTACCTGACTCTTGTGTCTGACAGCTACTCTGACTGCATTCATACATCTCTTGCAAGCGCCGTATGCATTATCTTCCAAAGTTTCTCCCTCCGACGCTGTCTTTGAGCCTCATCAACGTCGCACCTTCAATACCTCTTTCAGCTTTTGCTTCATCCACCAACGGCCTTCAAACTCTCCTTGAGCCTTTGACCCATTCGCCACGAACCTTCAGACATTTCTCAAGATTCGTCACAAACGATCGTCCCATCCTTTTTCAAAGTGCGTCTTCCTGCGATATACTTACCCTTTCTTGATCCTTCCATCATACTTCCTTTACCCCGTCACTTATGCCATACTTCATCAAAGACACCACCCAGACTTGGCTAACTTTCTGTAATCAAGATGTCAACTGAAACGATGGTGTCGACTGCTGGCGTCTGCTGGACATTGGCAGACGACTTTTCCCAGTGGTGTGGAGGTGGGGCTAAGGTATGTTCTACTACACTTGCACCTCACTTTTACTGCGCAACAAACTGACCATGTCAAGGGGGCGGTACTGACGGGGAAGGAGAAGAAAGAGGGACAGGTGGGATCAGTGACGCTGGTCTCACCTGAACCGACTTCTGGGGTGGCTCCCACTCGTGCTCTTATTGAGCAGGTGACATGCCCCTCCCTGGTGGAGGAGGCCACCGCCAACTCTCCGGATGCCGCTGCTCTGCAAAGCTCCGGATCTTCACTTTTCTCGATCCGCCCATCTCCCAAGGGTGGCATGGGTGCCTTCGCACTCTCGGACATTCCATGCTCCACGGTAATCATGAGGGAGCTGGCTCTCTTTCTCGCGACAGATGGGAATGGACACCTCGCGGAGGAGTTGGGGAAGCTGAGCGCGGAGGAACGAGCGGAGTTTCGGAAACTCGCATGTTACGATCTTTTGGACAAAGACAAGGACATCGCCATTTTCAAGACAAACCGGTATGTTTGGATACTCTTTTCATTCCCTTTCTTTCCACACTCTTGTGGTTCGGGGAACAAACATAGCTCTGCAATCAACTTATCGCTGTCACACCAACGTAATTCTTTATTCGCAAGCCGTTTTTACCTGTTTATCAAGTTTACCAAAGTACGCCTCTTAGACTAACTATATTGTAGATTTCGGACCGGCTCTTCCTGCGGCATCTTCCTCATCGCCTCCAGGTTCAACCACTCATGCAACCCGATTATCACCTATTACTACGATTATACCCAACGCCAGCTCATCTTCTCGACCAAACGAGATGTCAAAGAAGGTGAAGAGCTCACTATCATGTACACGCCCAACTCAAAGGATCTGAGCATGGATTACGGCTTCCTCTGCGACTGCGGTGTTTGTGACCCGCCCCTCAAGGTGCCCGTGTACTATGATCGATGGGCCGACAAAGTGCCAAACGAGACGGACGATTGGTGAGGGGTGGGTTGGTTTGAAGGTGCCGGTTCTTGGGGTGGATTGAGGCGTTGGTCGGTGGGGGTGATAGGAAGGCCAGGGGGATTGCAGCGAGCGGTGTTATTCGGAACAAAGGTTTTTGATGGGAGGTCAGGGTGGAGTGCAACAAACGATTTGACTCGGAGGTGAAGATTTGTGATAGAAGGGCGCATGGTGACGTTCGTGAATGTGTCAACAAAAGAGAGCACATAGCAACTACGTGATTTATCGAAGGATGTTTTTTTTCACTCTTGGACCAAAGGCAATGGAATGGTGGGCATCATAAAACTCCTACAACAACCGGTTCGCATTCTGGCTGAAATGACGGGCTTGTTTGTCTCTGTTCACAGCATTTCGATGAATTCAGCTCCGATGCGAGGTTAATGCGAGATCTTCAAACTCCAACTTGTGCTCCTGAATCAATGCGAATGAATATGTGCATGGCTAAAGTATTCCATTGGTGGTATACAAGACAATATTGGTACAAAAACTTCCCCCATATACAATACAACCCCTTTAATCCATCTTCCCACCCGTCAGCTCCTCGGCAATCCTCACCATCCTCTTCCCGGTCACCTTTGCTGGTGTCTGATAGTAATCCACAGCCTTCTTCTGCGTGTTGCTGACCTCGCTCAGCATACCAAAGACCGTCATCGGCGATCCTTCGGCATCCCAGATATTCGTCTCGTTCTCCCGCCCGTGCACATGTGCGAATGGCCTCTCCGTGAAGATCTTGTCGATCTCGGCATCAAGCTCCTTCTCCGTGGTGATGAAGGAGCGCGCATGCATGTATAACGAGTGTAGCGAGTCACGGCGTGCCTCCTCCTGAGCCTTGGCCATTGCAGCCACCCTCTCCGCAGAGGCAGCGATGCGAGCCGCTCTGTTTGGGTCGGGAAGGGCACCGTGCTGGAAGGTGGCCATGGCAGCTGTGATGGTGGGTGAGGTGAGGCGGTCGGATTCCCTTTGAGGTGCGTCAACCAGGCGCTGGTTGTTCTCTTGCTTGATGCTACTCTTCCGCGCAAGCAGAGCATCCTTCTTGACCTTGCGATCGTGCAACTTGGTCAATCCCTCCCGCAGGTTCTCACGCCGGGAGGCGGCCATGCGCCTTTTCCATGCGGTGTATTCGGTAGGGGACTTGGTGAGCTGGTGGGCGGCGGTTGGCTCGAAGGTGGCGCGAGCGATGTATTCGGGAGAGGACTTGTCGCCGGCTCGTTTAGGGAAGATGTTTCGAGGAGCTGGAAGGATACCCTTCACATCGACATGTCTTTTGGCAAAGCGTTGCCGCGCAAGAGGAATCTCAATAAATTTAGGAGATTCAGGGCCAATGGCCTGGCACTGGGGTGTGGAGGTGAAAGAGCGTGATGCGGATTTGAAGCATAGTGATTGCTTCCCGCGAGCCAAACTGCCCAGCGAGCTGGAGGGGAGTGACGGCGGCATTGTTGGAATTATATCCTCCCTATTGAGGTTCGTCGTCGAAATTCCAGAAGACCAGAGCACAGCGAGGTTTGGATTTCCCTTAGCGTGTGGCTCGTGCTTTGATGTCTTGGCGTTCGATACCAGCCACGCTGATAGTAAACTTTTTGCCGATAAACTTTTCTGCCAATCTGGAGAGGGACCATTTCTTCTTCATACCAAGAACATTTTCCCCCATTTCAACCACAATTAGAGGATATTAATTCTCGTCGTCGCTATGGGTACCGGAAAGAAAGAAGCGACCAGGAAGGTCCGCCAGGGAAAGGTCGGAGATGGCATGGCAAACGTCAAGGTTAAGGGCGAGAATTTTTATCGGTATGTTGTACCGTCCAGGCGCATCTGCCGACAACCACACTGTCCAGGAGCCACAACTAACATTGTACAGTACTGGTAAACAAGCCAAGGTGTTGAAGATTTTCACTGGTGGCAAGGAGAGGAGAAACGCAGCCGGAAAAATTACACAATCTGCCTCGTTCCAAGGCCGTGAAGTCCCAGCAGCCCGTATTGAGCCAAACAGGAAATGGTTCACCAACTCGAGAGTTATCAGCCAGGATGCGCTTTCCTCCTTCCGCGATGCCATGGCCGAGAGAGCAGCAGACCCATACACCGTACTGCTGAAGACGAACAAACTCCCTATGACCTTGATCAGAGACGGAGAAGGCAAGAACGGCATCAAGCAACATCAAGCGAAAATTGCAGTCGAGGCCTCACCATTCAGCGATACCTTCGGACCAAAGTCGCAACGTAAGCGCGTTAAGCTCAGCGTCAACTCGCTCGCAGATCTCGCGGATGACAGTGTTAAGAGCCACGATACGTACCTGGACAGGCTTGAGCAGGCCAAGCTTCTGAGCGGCAACCCCGAGGAGAAAGAGACCGTCGGAGAGGCTGCACCGGAAGATTATGGATATGTCTCGAGCGCAAGAGAAGCTATTTTCAGCAAGGGACAGAGCAAGCGTATTTGGAACGAGCTCTACAAAGTCATCGATTCTTCAGATGTCGTCATTCACGTTTTGGACGCGAGAGATCCGCTCGGCACGAGGTGTCGCAGTGTTGAGAAGTACATCAGAGAGGAGGCACCACACAAGCATCTCATCTTCGTTCTTAACAAGTGCGATTTAGTACCTACTGGTGTTGCTGTAAGTTTATCCATTATTTCCCAAACCGTCTCTCTGTTTTCTGCCTTTCCATCGTTAAGTCAAGACATCTTCTGCATATTACGTGCTCCTCACAATGGAAGTTTGCCTGTTACAACTTTGGTATATTGACTCCATTCTCGCCGCTCTTGATCCAAGAATCTTGACGACTGGGCTTTGTGTCCGACAGTCTCGGTTTGAGGACGGATCTCGAGTAGACAGCGGCCCGTCTTGGGACGCCTGTCGTAAAGAGTTTGGTTCTGTTTCGTTTGAGTTGAAGGCCGCTCCCACTCTTATGGTGGCTTGTAGCAGCCTTCTTAGTAATGATTCATACATAACCCCCAAAACTACATATTTTTGTCGCAAAACTGACATTTATATTTCAGGCTGCCTGGGTCCGTTCATTATCCAAAGACTACCCCACACTCGCATTCCACGCCTCGATCACCAACTCCTTCGGCAAGGGCTCCCTCATCCAACTTCTCCGCCAATTCTCCAGCCTCCACTCCGACCGCAAGCAAGTCTCGGTCGGCTTCATCGGTTACCCCAACACCGGAAAGTCCTCCATCATCAACACCCTCCGCAACAAGAAAGTCTGCACCGTCGCCCCCATCCCCGGAGAGACCAAGATCTGGCAGTACATCACCCTCATGAAGCGCATCTACCTGATCGACTGCCCCGGTGTCGTTCCACCCTCCTCATCCGACACCCCGCAGGACATTCTCCTCCGTGGTGTCGTGCGTGTCGAGAACGTCGAGAACCCCGAGCAGTACATCCCCGCCGTATTGGCGAAGACCAAGCCGCAGCACATCGAGCGCACCTACGCCCTGCGCGGTTACAAGGACCATATTGAGTTCCTAGAGCTGCTGGCACGCAAGGGTGGACGTCTGTTGCACGGTGGCGAGCCGGATGTGGATGGTGTTGCGAAGATGGTGCTGAATGATTTCCTGCGCGGAAAGATTCCGTGGTTCACCCCGCCGCCGCTTTTGGAGGGCGCTGAGGCCGATGTGAAGGGTGTGGAGGGCCGCATGGGCAAGTTGGGCGAGATGGGCAAGAAGAGGAAGAGAGAGGATGCCGAGTCGACTGTTGCGGAATCGGAGGCGGCTGATACGTCTATGGCGGATGTGACGGGTGATGATTTCGAGGGCTTCGGCTCGGATGGCGGGGTAGACCTGTCTGACGATGGGATGCCAGATAGTGATTCCGAGGTTGAGGGCGGCGCGGAGCTTGAAGATGATGACGAGGAAGAGGTTGATGAAGACGATGAGGAAGTGGATGAAGAGGAGGAGGAGGAGGATGAAGAGGATTTGGACTCGGCGATTGCACAGCAGATTCGTGAGACGATACAAAGTAATCCCAAAACCAGGGGTACGGTGAAGATACCGACGCCGAAAGAGGAGCGGCGGACGAAGCGTTAAGATATGTATATAGTTGGAGAAGATAACAATGAATAATGTCAAAAGCGCCTCACGTTCTTCCAATTCAATAGTGGCTTGTACCAGAATTGAGCCATGTAATTAATATGTAGTGTGTTGAGAGTCTAATAGTCTACAGTATGACTGGATATATACAACTATATTCCCCCCACATCTATATGCAGGCCACCGTTATATTTCAACCCAATCATACAATCATCAGTCGTCGCTTTACAGTATCTCCAGTCCCCTTTTTTCTATTATTTCGACTCCGGCCCTTTCTCCTGCGTGTCCACATCCCCCACCGGTGGAGGCCTCACAAGAACCTTTTGCTCTTCACCCATAACCACTGTAACAGTTAGCATCATCCCATCTCACGAAGCGCCAAGAATAACTTACATCGCTGCCACAGCACATAGCTCGTAACAATCGCAATTGGCAACGCCACAATAGTCATCGTCACCTTCCTAGCCACAGGCTTATATCCCGGGGGTAACTGCTGCTGCCCCCCCGCTGACGGCCTCGCGCCTGCCGGCTTGCTGATATTATCCACAATCTTCGCATTCAGCGCACCCAGCGGTATCTTCGGGGCTGGAGGCTTCGTGGGCGGCGCGGACTTGGGCGGCGGGGTGGCAGCTGCCGTTTTGGAGGGGGGTTTGGGAGAGGATGTCTTGGAGGGAGTGCGTGGGTGGGAAACTGGCTTCGTGGAGGCAGCTGGTTTAGGGGCTGGCGAGGCCTTGGTGGAGAGTTCGCGGACGGCAGTGAGAATTGCGGAGGGGCGGTGCGGTGGTGTAGCTGAGGCGGTTGGGCGGGGTAAGGGGGGAACACTGGAGGTGGTCTGATTTGGCGACTCGATTGACTCGGGGATTGGAGAGGGCGCGGGGGCCGCAGCGGCGGGTTGGTTGGGAGTTATGGGCATGGCGGCTTCGGGTGAGGGTGTTTCTGGGGCTGGAGTCTTCGCTTTTCGTGTTCGTGGTTTGGTGGGCTCTGTTGAGGTTGTCTTTGGGGCGGTTTTGCGTGCCGTTGTGGTTTTGGCGGGAGCAGGCGAGGATGGAGAGGCGGTCTCTGGGAGGGGATTCTTCCGAGGGCGACCCCGTTTCTTTGCAACTGTTTGTTCGGTCGACATTGGTGCGGTTGGGGAGAGGAAGTTGTGTTACAATGGCGTGAGTCGCAGTTGTCTTGGATTTTTTTGGGGGAGTTTAGACGCGTGCCTCGGGTGGGTTAGACGCGTTTTTCGCGTTGCTAATTTACCTTGCGGGGTTGATGGCAGTAACGACTGGGATGATGAAACGCAATGATGGTAAAGTAATGATATATGAGTGATTGACAACGCTGTTTATATTTACGAAGGCTGAAGAACAAGAGGGGAGTCAGAGGACAATTTTCTTATCGTCAACTACGAATTCAGGGAGCTAGGGTTTCGATTCTGTGGAGTTAACTGCTTATCCACGAGTTTGCATGAATGAAGGGAAATTAACCCACGCTGTCTTGTGCCGCTCGTAATCCCCCGCTTTATATGGACAAATCAAGTTTTTCAAGGCATTCTCGTATGACTTCATTCCAATACAACAGCTACCTTCATTGCCCCGCGAGCATTTGCTTTTGACAAGCCAAACCTATCCCACTGACATGGTGGCGTGAACTTCAACCTCCAAATCCTCCCTGTGCCCACAAGATGCTGAACACTTGTAGTCGATATTCCATACCCCTCCGTGGATAACTCCGATCCTGATCTGCCTTTTTATGACGGTCATGATGAATGCCTATTTTCATGGAAGTCGCAGAGCAAAGGGAAGGATCTGTAGCTAAGCTAGCACCAGGTCACCAAATGCGTGTAGCGTAACAAGTCATATATTATTCGTTCTGCCTGCAGGACCAAGCGCCCCGATGCAGAGTGTTGCCCCTTGGCGCCTAAACAAGGCTGCGAAATGATGCACATCCCAGCCTCACGTCTTTGTGAACAGCCCCTCACTACTTCTCCGAGCTGGCAATATCATAGAGTTGGAGTGTAAATATATGGCACGTTCTATACACAAGTGGCAGCAGAATTATAATCTCGAAAGTGTTTTACCAATAATTTATCTATAGACGTTACTATTGCCATACTTTGAATCAAAGTGTGAACACAGGCCACTGTCTGCATCACACAGGGATGTTCTACCATGCAGCATCCAATACATCAACGCCCCCATGAAGAGTGTGAGACGAAATCAATTAGCTCGGATGGGAAACACCATCATTGGTATCCAGTGGGAGCTAAAAGATATTCTTTTGGTGACACTCTTGAGGGGCCGCTATTTTTAAAGCTATGGGCGTTCAAGTTGCTCGGAGCCTCGTTAATTCTCAAATCATGACTTTCCGTCGCACGTTTGAATTGTCGTCTCATCGGTCAGTATTAGACGGTGAATGAGATATCTCGGAATCCAGCAAGATATCGAACCTGAACGCCTCACGCACTATGTCTCTATCAGCCCCGGAATCGTTCCGACGGCGAGATACTCTACCACTGACTAGGCCATCAACAGCACCGCCCGCACCACGAACTTCAACGGAAGCCCCGTCAACAAAAGAATCGGATACCACTGCAGCAGATTTTCCTACAAATGCTTCGACTACAAGCCATCCTGCTCCGAATGTTTCAACTGCAGATGCTGCGGCTGCTAATGCTGAAGCTGATATCGAGGCGGACAATCCCTGGAAATATGGTATGGTTTATCTTGTTACAGTTACAATGGCCTAAATTAGGTACTATACTAATTTACTGCTTCAGTTGGCTATGCGCAGTTCTCCCGATGGGTTGCCTCGGACAAAGCATGGTTAATCACTCGACGCTTCAGCACAATCAACGCCCGTGTAATCCTTTTTCTATAAAACAACATTGTAGACCTCGAAGACCAACTGAATGAGCTTGATGAGCTTTTTCGTCAACCTAAAGAGATATTGAAAGATAGGGATAGGACACACAATGGTACCTTTCGATTAGATTGCGAAGAGCGAACAACCTTATTAAAAAAACTGGTTGATGCAGTGAGCCAATACAGTAAGCCAATAGAGTCGGCAGTGAGATGAGATGCATACAGCTGACCCTTCGATGAATAGACTCCTTTGTCAACGAGTATACGCAACTTGCTTCTCGCCCATCGGTTAGAAAGGAGGACGTGGCGGCCGTCAGGAACTGGCTTAGCGACCATGATTGTGCCATTGACGATCTTGAGGCTGCCTATATCAACAAAGAACACGAGGATGATCTTATCCCTGTCCACCCGAAGCCGCGGCCGTCTATACTACGCAATTGCCTACTGCGATACCGCCTATTGCAACGCTATCTATCTCGAGAACCGTCCGACCCCTTGATAGTGAAGAAGGAGGGAGGGTCAACCATATGGACTAACGATGATCGTATCGACTGGCTTTCTGCTGTGGTCGTTGGCACAGTTGGCCTTGGGATGCTTATTGGGCCAATATGGGCATTATACAAAGTGGAACCTAGCTATCAGCGATTGTGTATTATTACCGGATTCATCATGGCCTTCTACTTTCTCATGGTAGTTGCGACTACGGCGAGGCTATTTGAGAGTTTAGCAGCCGTGGCGGCGTATTCCGCAGTATTGATGGTGTTTATGCAGATATAGAAGCAATAATTATCTCCTGGGTTTCTTATTGGCTATAAATCCTTCAAGTTCCACAGCGACGTTACCTCCTAGATCATTTTTGATGCTGAAATGGGTGCCTGGTGATAAAAAGCCAAGCTACCCCACTGCAGGGAATAGCCTGTCAGCGCTAGCGAAGTGACAGCCGCCTGTCAAATGGAGATCTAACCACTAAGTATAAAACTGACATCAGAACAACAACCTCACCAAACGACTACATGACACGCTCTTTCGAAACAGCTAACGATGTGTAACCAAACTAGATAAATTCAACGGCTGCAAAAAAGAAATACACCTGTAGATGCGCCGTTAGCTTGAAGACCGTAGCATTTAGACGTTTAGGCCCCAGCGCCGAGGTTGCCAAGGTCTGCCAAGTGGTAGGATTATAGCAACACTCCACGCCCGGCTATTCTATGAGCCCAAATAGGTCATTGGCATGGGAAGGCTGAGCTTTAGCTTATCCCTCATTTTCGTACATATGTCAAGATGTCTGCATCCAGTTGTAGAGTCTTCTCGCATTCCCAGAGACCTGCCAGCGCCTTCACTGTTTCTAGATAGGTGACAAGCATAGTCGCCATATCTTGCTGTTGGCCAAGTCACTCAGGAAGTTATTCAAATAATTATGGCGCCAAAAGACACGCCGCAGTCAAATGGTGCTGCATCCAGCATCCAAACCCTTCAATGGCGGCGAAAATCAATATTGCTGTTGGCATTATATCTACCACTACTTCTAATTCCATGGATTGCGACCTGTATTCTTATGTCACGGCCAATAGGCCTACCATCGTACATTAACCAACAAGGGCATTATTCCCCTAGCGATTTACGAAACATAGAGGGGTGGCTTAAATCAATCAATGTTATAAGCAAAATTTCTGGAGTCCTTGCAGTTCCTGTCAACTCTGCGCTTCTAGCTCAAGCCGCTGTCCGATATTCGCAGCGCCAAACGGAAATCCAGAGCCTGAGTGTGGAGCAACTCTTTACTCTTGCAGACCGGGCTTGGGCCGATGTTGTTCTTTTATACAAGGCATTGATGCATCCAAGTATGCGATCACGCTTGCTCTGGTTTGGAGCATTTCAAATATTTATAGGTGGGATTATCCTCTGCAGACAATTATGTACGCTTATAACGTTAATATCGTCTAGCCGCCATCCAGCCACCGATCCAATCTTTGCTAATCCACATGGAGCCAACAGTGGTGATGACATGCAAAGACTCTCCTGGTTCGTCTTGCGACACTATAAACGCGAACATGAAAGTTATAGGATATGATCCAGAGCCATCCGACTTACAAGATTGCCCACAATATTTGGTGGTTCAGCGGCTCAAAAACAAGTTATCCGACGTAACTATATTTGATATCCAACCCCATCTCTGGCCGGAGCAAACGCCTAGTATGGATATCGATGAATACGCGTTTGATTATCCTATAACCCAAACATTTTTTTGGTACAGATTAGGCTACAATAATGGCCATCCTTTTTTTAATGGCGACCGTCCTATCGACGAAAAATCCCCATTTTACACTGCTTCCGTACCGAATGGCACCACAACTGGAGTATTACGAGAGCATGCACTAAGACAACAGTCAACGGCAACCTGCAAAAGAGTGAGCAAGTCAAGCTTTCCAGCAACGTGCGGAGGAGAGAGGCCTTTTAGAACTACATTCTCAAACCAATTTGTGAATGTCGATATTTGCTGCCCTGGAAACTCCGAGAAAACCCCTTGGAGTCTTACTCGCAATAGGCAAGACATCGCGGAAGAGCTTTGGATTGATGTTACAGTCCCTAAGGATGACGAGCTCAATTTGTACCCATTTGGATACCAAGACAAGAGCTTCACTGTGCACTGCACGTCGAATTCAACGCGTGGTTATTTCGAGTTAGGCAACTACCACAATGGGTTTGTGCCCAGTGGATTATTAGAAACCTGGCCAACGCCAGAAGATATGGCGGCCAACTTCAACGACCTTGAGGCGAAGGTTGATGCAGTGGATTATAAGATGCCGCCATCAGATACGTAAGTGTTAAATTTCCATTGGTTCTAAAAAGTAATCTGTTTTGCCGCATAGCTTATAAATATTTTAGGGCCCCATTGAGGAAAAAGAGTAATCGTATAACATGGCCTTATGTCCCCGGTTTCAAGAGCTCCGACGGGACTGATACAGATGAAAATGTCGACTTTCCTACCCCAGGACCTCTCATGACAACAGCCCTAGCCATGTTTGGCAACTCAAGCGCGTTCTTTGTCGCAAAAACTGCTACTGATCTCACCACTGGTTACAATTACAGAAGAATTTGTCAAGGTTTCGATCTCCCATTTTCATTGTACGGTCGGATGGCTCCAATCAACATCCCTATCGACATTTGCACTAGAGATCGGAGTATCCCATCCGATTTTGATCTGCATTACCATCTAGATGATTGGAATGTAGAGATTGATGAGACACTCCTCCCAGAGTTGGTCTATAATTTTATGTACCTCTTTTCCAACGCCAATAATACAAAGGACTTCCTTGAGATTGGGATGTTTTTTGCAAACGAGATTCATCTCACAACAACAGCCAATCTTGGTCGCGCTAGCAACTCTCGCGCTATTTATACTGGCGAAGGAACCCAAATATTGAAGCCACGATACAGCCTTGCTGGAATTATTGTGGTATCTTTTTTGATCGCAATACAGATTGCAGGGCTCGTTATTCTAGCTATCTACAATAGCTCGTTCCCGACGTGGACATCGACCCTTGATGCTTTGGCAATGGCAAAAGTTGGCTCTGAGCTTAAAGACCTTGGCCTGTCACCAATCGGACAGAAAGCCCATGGAGATGCCGAAAAGTTGGCCAGAGCCAGCGGCCTAGTTGGAGTGGTCGACGATGACAAGGAAATGGTGACGCTGCCAGAAAGGTCGCCTAGCCGAGACGGAGGGGATATTCAAACCACTGTTGAAAACACACAAGGTGATATCGAAGCTCAGGATATCGACTCGGGAAATCACCTGAGGCTAGGCCTTGGTGCTACTGGCTTGATAAGTAAGGATCTTGTTGCTAAGGCCACAGGCGGGAAAATGAATAGAAGGACGACAAAGAGATGAGGATACTTGGAAGTCAACTGGCGCTGCATACTACTCGCCGCTAATATAACTATTTAAATAAAGGTTGTTCTGGCTACATTCTAGAAATAGGAGTGCTAGAAGTTCGTTGTACTATTAGAAAATGATGAACAGTGAAACCTCAATGAGAAAACATGCATCGTCGCATAAAGCTGCAGCTCGAAGATATTATTCTCATCTCAGTTAGACTGTTTTATGCAGGGTTGCGCACGGACTACAATGCTGACATGAAGTTGACAGGAAGCGGGGAGCCAACTGCCTGGGAATAGGAGCTTAACTTCATGTTAGCTACTTGTTAGCGACTATAATCCGCGTTTCTTGTGTCTATAATCTTGAGGAACTATTGTCTTGAAGAGGGTAGGGGCCCCCGCGGTTTGCGATGCTCGACCCCCTCTCTGCCCTCAGCCTTGCGGCGGCTATTGTTCAATTCGTGGACTACGGCACCAAAATAGTCCTCAGTGCTGCTGAGATACATGCCTCTGCCACGGGGTCATTGACGAAAAATGTCGAGCTTTTTTCTATTACGATTGATCTCAGCGAAATTAGCGGCAAATTAGTGCTTGGTGACCGGACTCAACGTGATAAATACTCCAAGGATGAACAAGCGCTTTCTAGTCTTGCTATGCAATGCCGAGAGGTAGCCAACACGCTATTAACGACACTCGAAGACTTAAGTTTAAAGGGGCCACATAAAAGATGGAAGAGTGTCCGACAAGCGCTGCTAAGTGTATGGAGAGAAAGTGAGATTAGCGATATTCGAAAACGGTTGGACACCTTTAGAGACCAATTAACAACTCGGCTTGTTGCGACTATACAGTAAGATTTTATTCTCCTGATCTATTTTAAGTAATCGTATAATCTATCAACAGCTAACGGTATAATTCTAGTAATCAGCAGTCGGCTATGAATATTTCTCTTCAGAATCTCACCTACTCTCATGAGAGTATGAAAATCAACTCTACTAATATTTTGCTAGAGCTAAAAGAAAGCTTGCGTATAGCATCTCAAGATGCTGAAAGGGACCGAGGAGAGCTTACGGCACTCTTTTCTAAGCTTTCTGATTTAACAGAACACGGTAAAAAACTTGCACCTGAGCAGGCGTTCCTTGAAAGTTTAAAATTCAAAAGAATGCGAGATCGCAGGGCCAACATCGCTGGAGCACATGAGAAAACCTTCAATTGGATATTTGATGAGAGTACTGCTAAAACCAACTTTTCGAACTGGCTTCAAAGCCGAGCTGGCATATATTGGATTACAGGAAAAGCTGGTTCAGGCAAATCGACTCTCATGAAATATTTGGCTGACCATCATCGTGTAAAGAAATCACTCGATGAATGGGCCGGATCGAAGTCTCTCGTTATAGGTGCCTATTTCTTCTGGAGTGGTGGAGATACGATGGAGAAGTCTCAACTTGGTCTCCTCCAGTCACTTTTATACGACATCTTGAGAGTATTTCCCTCTGTTATACCAGAAATGTCACCTGAACGATGGCTAAATACCAAAAACAGCTCTGGTACTCGCTCTTGGACCCAGATCGAGCTGCTAGAATGCTTCGAGTATCTTACTAAAAAGCGTGCCTGGCCAGTAAAATTCTGCTTTTTTGTTGACGGCGTGGATGAATACAAGGGGGATCCTGCTGAAATCGTGCAAATTCTCGAAGATTTTGCGAAATCCCCAGATGTAAAGATTATACTCTCAAGCCGACATTGGACGGAGATCGAGGAAGCTTTGGTCCCGATTTTGGACCAGAGGCTGTTGCTACACAAGTTTACAACGGGCGATATAAACCGCTATATCAAGGATCTTTTGGTGAACGACCGTCGCTTCCAAAGGGTTATAGAGAAAGATGGACGCTATGAAGGACTAGTCAAGCAAATATCAAGCAAAGCCGAAGGAGTGTTTCTCTGGGTGTTTCTCGCTGTTCGGGAACTCCTTAAAGGCCTCACCCACAAGGATACTATGTAAGATCTCGAAAAAAGGCTCAGAAGTATTCCACCTGACTTAGATGAGTTTTTCCAACGGATTCTCAACAGTATTGAAAAGGTCTACCACCCTCAAGCATCTCAAATCTTTCAGATGTGTTTAGCAGCGACGAAACCGTTGTCGCTATTAACGTTTTCTTTCCTTGAAGACGAAGAGAGAGACCCAGACTACGCCATTCGGGCCGCAATATCTCCCTGGACTAAAGATCACATGAAAGCTAGTTGCGAGGATATCGAGATTCGAGTCAAAGCTCGTTGCCGTGACTTCCTGGAAATCACGCCTAGCTTTGACAACGACCTAGCCCATGGGCCAAGGGCTGGTATGCCAGTATTTTGGGTTGACTTCCTTCACAGGACAGTAAGGGATTTCTTTTTAGGTGACTACATGCAAACGTGTTTGCTTGGTTGGATCAAAACGCCCTTTAATCCTCACATTACCCTATGTCGGTCTTTCGTGATGCAAATGAAGATTATACCGCCAACGAGAGATCTTCCGTCGCCTTCTAGACCTCCATTTTTTTATTTAGTTGAAGACTTTTTATATCATTCGAGGATGACTGAGGATTGGCAAAGCCCGATCGAAGCAACATTAATTGAAGACGTTGATCGACTTGGTATATATCACTACGGGCATCGTCGAGAATGGGGAGTTATGCATCTCCCATTAAAATCTACGCCAGATACAGAGATGTTACCTCTAGGGTTGATTGGTGCAAGTTGGAAGAGTAGCTGGATCTTAACTCTGTGTGTCCAAGCTGGCCTTCAATCATACGTCCGCAAAAAGATTCAGGAAGACCGATCATTGGTTATTGGTATCGATGGCCGCCCGCTACTATTTTGCGCCCTTCTTCTACCTCTAGAAACGACATATGAGTTATTACGCACTTACAATTTGGAAATGCTTTCGCTACTCCTCGAATTTGGAGCAAATCCAAACCAAAGCCACTTAAATATCTCTGTTTGGAATAATTTTCTCTCCTACTGCTATATGAGACGGCCAGACTCGACTACAGGCTTGAGACGACAAATCGATGATACAACTACGGAAAAAGTTCTCGCAGAAGTCTTTACGCTTCTTCTGAATAATGGCGCCGACCCCAACGTAGATATTGCTACTGGACGGTCGTCTGAGAAGGCTACGTTTTCAGGCAAGGTTCTAAGATATCCAGAGTACACTAAAGCATCTGAAATAATCCAGGCATGTTGCCCCAATGAGGCCTATAACTTAAAGGTCGCTATTGAGAGGCAAAGAGGGTATAGCATCTGGAGGATGATTGGGTGGAAGTAAGTTCTCTAAATGAGAAACTAAGGATAAATAGAACCAACCCATAGCCGATGGAATTGGATGAATTAATTTAGGCGTTCACGAAAGATTTCGCACAGGACGGATGTGGGAGATGGCGAGTATAATCAAGAGGAAGGGCATACAAGAGTAGACTTAGATAGACTGTAAATATCTGCGCCCTTGTTATTACTTCACAATCCCACAGGACTTATAATACAGCCAATTACAGGATGATGCTTGGCGACCAAGTGTTTCGTAGCATAAGGTTAATTCCGTGTTCGTTAGCTAGTATCTATGCTTTATTTATAGAATCAACCATACAGTAGAGGACAATAAGCAACTTACGAGTTTGCGCGTCATTGAAGCCCAAATTGGAAGGAGGACATTTATTGGGATCTCGGTGAGCAGAAGCGATGATGGACGCACAGGCCACCTCCATCAACCCAACTCAGAGTAAAGGGCGCGCAGATGACACAAGTGCGGGGCACGACATAATTGAAGTTATGAGAAGTATAACCGAAATAACGCTTGCTCTAATGTCCTGTGAAAACAGTTAAAAGGGGGTATCTCGTCTTTCTTGTTTTATTTTTTCGTGTTTATGTTTGTTCTCAGCGTCGTTGGTTGAGCATATGAAAGATAGCCAAAAATGTCACAGCAAGGCAGTTCTCTCCAATATCACAGGAGTGTCGGTTCATCATCTCGGAGCCTGGTGCGTATAAATCCCGTGACAATTTCCCTGGAAGTGAGCTGTATAATAACAAATTGTAGTCCGAAATGAGCGTCGATTCAGACTACACTCCCGAGTTCAGTCTGGGCATGAGGCCAGAGACAAAGCAACTCTACCGGGCCGACGATAGATCAACCTGGGATGAGTGGAATCCAGGCAATATTCGCGCCGATGCAGAGGCCGGCTCATTCGCCCAGGAGTGCGCCCTCATTGTCCGCCGCGAACCGCATCCGAGCAACAACAACGAGGCCGCGTTGCATTCTATTACTGTGCAAAGCCCGTTGATCAAAAAGGCGCTTGACGCCACGTTTGAGGGGGTTGAGGGTCTCAATACCCAATTGAAACAGCTGACATTCAAGGCTCCTTTTCACCCTTTCTATTATCGATGGCACCGTTTTGAGAAGCTGCGTCAGGATGAGCAGGATGAGGACACGAAAAATCATCTCGATTTGCTCTATGAAATCCTCTCCAATGAAATTTTGCCACACATAGAGGTTATGAAGGATCTCACCAAGAATAAGGTGATAAGTTTTGAATATCTATGGACCATCTTCTCCCCTGGAATGGAAGTTTACGCCAATATTGATGGCCATGACCGTATCGTCCTATTGAGAGATAGTAGGTATGGAGCTAGTATGAGCGGCGAGTACTTTTCTCTGGAATGTCAGTATATTGACTGCGACGGTTTGAGGTTTGGTTATGTGGAAACCTCTCTGGAAATCATGTCATTTGATGGCGTGAAGAAAATCGTGGATCTCGATGCGTTCCCTTCCCACCTTCATCCTAATGTTGAGGGCCTTGTAGATCAATTGCATGGGCGCGGTGACAAGCTGGAGCAACTCAATGGATTCCATCATATGTCATACTCAGGTTTTTACACAGCCCGGTCCTCGAGACAGGTTCGAAAACGCCATGTAAGTGCTGTACTGTTTGTTGCTGGGGGCACAATTCTGACGACATCTCCATTCAGGTAGAGAAAGGTCGTATTATTATTGACCCGCATACTTTCAATATGTATGGTATGCCAGGGCCTAACCTTGCGTCGATCGAGTCTGATGCGCCGACGCATCCGGATGACGACAAGTTATTCGGCGGAGTTCGCAATGTGATATACGCAGCAACCAGCGCGGCTTTTGAAGAGTACCAAAAGGTTTTGGAAAAGTATGAAATGCACCACAAAGATGAGTTGACAGTTCGTAGTAAGTTATCCTCTCAACTACTTATATAACCATACTTAATTCAACGCCAGCCAAATCTCTGACTCCCAAGCAACGCCTACTCTGCACTCCAATTGTTCGAGGCTACTGCCTCACATCCAAATCATGGGGTAAGGTTCCAATGCCACTAAAACGCCAGTTTGCTTGCTAATATAGCCATTAATTTCTAGCTGAGTTTGATATTGATAACGTTGACCGAATACGTTGGAGTGAGAATGCATTCGCCCGACTCGTTCTCCCGCCTGGGTATAAGGACATCATTCGTGCCTTTGTTCAAGAACAACTCTCCCGCGACGATGGATTTGATGATATTATCTCCGGAAAAGGTGAGACAAACCATAGTCTCTCATTCGTGGACAAGAATTAAATTGCTAATAGCGCAAACATAGGCCTCGGCTTCATCATGTTGCTCAGCGGAGATCCTGGCGTTGGGAAAACGCTTACTGCGGAATCAGGTTAGTTTCCTCTGTTACCACTACCGTGTTGTGCCATACTAAACCGCCCCAGTCGCCGAAGAGATGCATCAACCACTGTATTCGATGAGTGCAGGTGAACTTGGCGAGACAGCTGCTGAGGTTGAAGATTCCCTCGAACTTGTGCTTGAGCTCACGAGCAAGTGGAATGCTATCTTGCTACTCGACGAATGTGACATGTTCCTCGAGGCCCGTACGACCGCTGACATAAAGCGCAACCGTCTCATATCCAGTGAGTTTTCAAATATCCCGCATTGGACGATGCTCCTCCCCAGCCCAGGCTTACATGTTTAGTCTTCTTAAAGAAACTCGAATACTACCGCGGCGTAATGTTCCTCACCAGCAACCGCATCAACGACTTTGATCCCGCATTTGAATCGCGGATCCATCTCACAGTTCACTATCCAGCGCTTGACGCCGCGAGCAGGCTTCATATCTGGAAAACGTTCGTCAGGATGGGGAATTCAGACAGTCGGCTGAGCGATAGAGATCTGGCAAGTTTGGCGAAGAATGAGATTAATGGGAGACAGATCAAGAATATCATCAAGACTAGTAGGTTGTTGTCGAAGCAGCAGAATGTTCCGTTGGGGATGGAACATGTGGAGATGGTGCTCAAAGTCAAGAGAGGGGATTTTCGTTGACAGTAGATGAGGGTGTGGGAATCTTAGAATATTTGTTAGGCTGATTGATTTAGATTAGAGCAATATTGATTATAGTTCCGATTTAAGTTGATTTAAATGGGGGTATATTGTCACAGCATCCAATAACAGTAGCAGTCTGTTCGTGATGCGTCCGGGTATCCGTAGGAAAACAAAACAAGATTTACGATTATGAGCGCTGCCTCGAGGATGGTAC
>JPJR01000047.1:0-27579 GCA_000750675.1 Pseudogymnoascus sp. VKM F-3808
CGGAGGTTTGGGATCGGGGGTTTGTGGCCGGGTTGGGGGGAAGGGGGGGGACTGTGTGTTGATGATGTGAGGCAGGCTTGAGGTCTTGGGGAATCAGATTACACGGGAACGAAGGCTTGGCTTGGAAGGGCTGGTTTATGGGTGGGTGGGATCACGTGGTGCGTTTCATCTGATGTTTCTGTTGGGTGTGTTATTTTCAATAATTGTTTGTTTTAAAATGATATATATATTCTATTATTTTCCGATTAAATATATTGAATCAAATATATTCGGTAAGAATTCTCCGTTGTCTCTTTCCAAATAATTTCATATCTCCTCGTCTAGATAAATTAAGGTCTCTGAACCTCTTCTTTAAATATTCATAGCAATATATATATACGCCCCCAAAACTCCAGCTAATAAACATCAAAATATGTAACCGGATGCGTGTGCTCAACAGCCACAGGCAGCCCAAAACCCATCCCACGTATATGCATGCCACTCCGATGCTCCTTTCCTCCCATCCACTGTGATATCGCTATCCAAATGCAATCTTTTTGCCCATCTCAACAGCCAGTCTCCAAAAAATCCCCACCCCATTTCTATGCCTTTCCGATGCAAATGCTCACTCGCTCCTCCCAACAACCACCCCCTTAAACAACCAACAGCCCCCCCAACCCAGCAAAGCAAAGCGAAACAGCCATGACAAGCAGTCCCGCGCCTCCACCAGGCACAACCGTCACAGCACCACTATCCTTCGACCCCTCCTTCGAAGTAACCAGCCCCGTAAAGCCCGCAGCACGCGTGCTCGCGTCCACAGCACCACCAAGGTTATCCGGCGTGCCCTTCACGACCGGGATCCCCTCACCCGCCATGATCTCCACGATCTTGTTCGTCTCGCTGTTAAAGTTCGACTGCGCGATGCCGATCTCGCTATTATCAATATCGTACACTACGTATGCGGAGCGCAGGAACGTGTCGCCGAGGAGGTAGATGGGCTGTTTAGTGTATGTGCTACTATCCGCGATAGCGAGGTAGCATACGCTGTCCCAGCTCTTGAAGGTGTCTGCCACAAGAGACTGATCGAGGCCGGGGAAATCGAGGATCAGCTCGCTGAGATTGACATTGATGGTTGGGCTATTGGTAGAGTTTCCAAAGCGGTAGCCGAAGATGAAATCGGGGTTCTCGGTGCGCAGGCCGCAGTCAACGAGGATGGCACCGACTTGGGAGGTGAAGTCGTAGGCGCCGAGGCCGTTGGTGATGGCGTTTACGACGGGGCCGGGGAGGAGTGTGTGTGTGGTGCCGGAGTCGAGGATGACGGGGATGGCGAATTCGGAGGAGGTTATGGAGGTCATTGCGCCTTTGTGGCCGACGGAGATGCCGTCCAGGCGGACGGCGAAGGAATCGGGCTTCTTACCCTCGGCGGCTAGAAGGGGGAGGATGGAAAGATCGCCGTCGTACTTGGCCGTGTCGATGCCGCCGAAGAGGACCTGGCCGGTAGAGGCTGAGAGGTCGTCGAGCCAGAGCGAGTAGGCGCGTGTGTTGATTAGCCCTTGCTCGACCATCAAATCAATGATATTTGGGTAGATCGTATCCGCGGCTTCCGAGGTGTTGAAGCCTACGCCCATAACTCCAACTGGGAGGGTACTTTTATACCCAAGACCGATTTGTAGCTCTTTGATCGCATTGTTGCTCTCGTTTTGGCCGCTGAAGGAGACAGTCTCGGAGATGAAATCGCCGGTGCTAGCTGTTTGGTCGACATATTGGATTTCAAAGCCCCCGGATATTAACTTTTCGTATGAAGAAGACTTGGTGTGATCAACTATTTGTAGTCAGTACGAGTTCACCGCTTGAATAATGGTATATCTCACAAGTTCCTCCAATACACCCCACATCCCCAGCTGCTTGCTCGATCAAGGACGGATCAAGGCAGACATCGGCCGTTTTCGCGAGAATCCATAGATCGCTGCTTCCAGTGTCCAAGACTACAGAAATTGGCTGAGGTGGCGTCCCGACTGTGATGTTGGCGTAGTAGGAACCACGCAGGTGGCTGTTATCAAGCGTTTGTATGACCGTCGCGCGCGAGTGAAGATCACGCTGGTTGAGGTGTCGGGGCGCGGCTGGATTCTTCCATATCGGTATAGGCACGACGCCAGCGAAGGAGGACGACGCGAGAAGGAGCGGGGCGAGCAGATTGAGGGTAGTTGAAGAAGGCATCGTCGCAGACTCGCCGTCGAGAGCGCGGAGGGTTGAGGTTGGAGGTTGGAGGTCGGACGGCTCAATGCGTCGCCGAGTCTGACGGATGTTCTGGACTCTGCTGCTTTACCATGAAACGCAATGCAATGAACAAAGCGCTGAAGAGACAAAAACCGATGGAAAAGCAAAAGCGAGCACGAAGATGAAGTAAGGGAATGACTTCGTGTTGAAGATAACCAACATCAAGCGGCGCAGTCGCTGCGCCTTTTTCCAAGCCTTTCAGCCGCAGGGTCCCATCTTCTCGAATCCTGAGCGGGCGGATTCCGTTGGGCTGATTGGTGATGTTCTGAATCCCCGAATGTCGCGCGGATGACCGGCCAATAGCGCCGCTGCCCTCGCGCGCCAAGGGCCAAAAGGGGTCGTGCATGGGATTTACCAAGAGGCTAGGAAGTGTCCGTAACGTGGTAGACCCATTGTTTGCGACGAGTGATCAGAGTAGCTAAAATAGATAGAGCTTTTAATAACTCAAGTCCATAATTATTATATATAGAGCCTTTTTACAAGCCGTTTACCCGGAGAATTGAGCTCAAGAGAGCGATTATATTAACTTTAATGGCAGGTATTGATTGAGTGCTATTAAGGGTTCCCCTCTCGGAGTTTTGGGCGGCCCGAAAGTAATCGCGGGATCCACTCACGCTAGTCAGTAGATCATTGATCGTTGTGAATCACAGGAACCGCTTGCTATGTTTGGGCAGGAAGGATTCATCATGTGATTATGAACTGATGTTGGAGCAGAATATTGGCCGATTTGACGTCTCCTATGTATGGGCGTATGATATCTTGATATTGCAGACACCTGATGTTGTGAAATACGACCGGGTCAGCAGAGAGACACAGCACTCTCGCCGCCAGTCTCGGAGGTGCTGACAACCGGGGCAGTTCTCCCTGGAAACCTCATAAACTGTCGCAGCTGTGTCGCAGCTAGTAAGTCTGCGGCTATATGCACTCGCATACTCTACAGCGGTTATAGTTTCCCCTTTCTTTGGTTCCCGCCACTTAAAACACTTGTCAACGGGCGGCTGTCTCAGTCAGGGACGGACCCTGCCGTACCAGAAGATCGATATCACGTGATTGGGGTTTCATTCAAAAGCACGTGATTAATCCGATCTGCTTACTGCTTATGAGACCTCGAGAGAAATGAATCTCCATGATCCAAACATCTCAGATTCCCATTATCATAGGGTTCTCCTGTTGGGCATTGAGACACGTGGACCAATGATGCTGCATGAGTTGGAAATTATCCTGCAGATTTGATGCGCCTGATTGGCCATTAAATGGGGAGGCTGGGCAAATCTCCCGTTTGCATCTGAACGATGAGAAGAAGGGGACCAAAGGAAAAGGCAAAAAAAAACGATGATGAAGAGCGCTTACTATCATCCAGTTGTTTGTGATCTCCAAACAAGAGAGACCATACTTTAAGTTGTGCGCGTATATCGATGTGAGACTGGCCCGAAGGTACAGTTATGTAAACGATCAGTTCTGGGTCTTCCGCGTGAACTTACAAATCAGATAACCTCCCGTCCCGATATCACTAGTTTTGCCAATCTGACAGGTCTCTTATGTGGATTCGACAGTAAATACTCTGGCACAGAATCTTGCTCTGAGCACAATTTTTTGTTTACTCAGTCTCATCGTTGATCCAGAAAATCGATAGGTAGTTGATCCGTTTGCGTCAAACCCACTCACACTGAATATTGGACCCTTTTGCACGGGATAACCAACATCAAAATCGCCCTCAAACCTGAACTGCTTTTGATGGCCAAATCATCCCTAATGAGCCGCTAATTGCAAAATGACGTGCGGCTTCCTTGCTTGGGACGTACTATTCGCCCAACATCCCTAGCACGAGAAAGAACAACGCATCAAAGATGTACCTAAGCACTTAGCCAGGGATAACGAGGCAGGCGATCTCAATCCAACCTGCATTTCTCACCGTGAAACAGTGACATAAATTGTAAAAATGGGCCAGATTCCACGAGACTTGTAGCAAGCGCGCGCTGATTCTGTGCCCTGTGTCTCCACAAAGTGCGACGGTCACTTTAATCTCCACAGGTCTCACATCCAAATCTCCGTCTCCTCCTGCCCTTTCATGTTTTACAAACGAACGCGTCGCGCTGTGACTGAGACATCATGCCGAGAGACAGTGGGTGCAGTCTCGCAATAGGATTCTAGCGGATACGAGTGTTCATAATAAGCGCTGGTGAGAGCGATCAGGCTTTATACAGAGACGTGGTGTCCGATGCCAATTTGAAGCACTTTGCGCCCAAAAACTCATATCCAACTGTGTGGGCGCCCATGAACGATACCCGAGTTTACTAAGTCCGACACTTACAGCGGACGGCTCGGTCCATCGCAGAACCGCAATTGAACATCGCAACGAACGGACATGCAATTCATATCGGTGTCATTGCATTCTCCTGGTTGTTTTATGCCGCTTTGCCTGCTCATAAGTGTTATGCGACACTTTGCGCATGCGCATGCGACCCTGTTAGCTTAATTGTGCAAGTTGGGCGTGGAGGCGCGAATAACTCTACTTGCGCACTCTTTGGTTCTTTCGCGCTCTTCGTTATCGGCTTTATTCACCTCTTTTTTCGCGGTTGGCGGTTTATTGGCCATTTGGAGTATCGGATTCTGGAAACTAAAAGTTCTCTTTGCCTTTAATAATTCGATATTGCTGCGTTGTCAGTTGTTGTCGCGTCGTCGATTTCTCGCCTGCGCCTCCTGCATTTTACACGACCCCAACCTCCTCATATCGAACCCACCACCAAGTCACCTTCAACCCCGGACGACCACTTCTCTGGGTACACTCTCCTACCAAGTTTAACTCAATAACTTTCTTCGACACCATTCCTCAGGTTTACCCACAAGGTTTACTTGACAGGCGTGGATCGAATCCCAACCTTCCAAATTCAGAATTACAACACCACGACCAACATCATCTTCCTTAATTGAAGGAAATCTGGCGCGAGGAAAGATTCACTGCAAGCAGGTAAACAAGGCGTAGGCCGCAGCCATCTTGCCTTCCAAGCTTTCCACTCCACCACCACCACCAACAGCATTGTCGAAACCAACTTTCCCCCGATCTAACGACCTTTACGCGCCCAACGAAACATCAACGTCCATTGATAAGTCACGCCAGCTCTCACTATTCTCTCAACAAGCCAGACACAGTCCATCACCCTCATCTGCCAGTGCCAGGACTTTACGACGCACTCCCAATCTCGAATCTCTCTCGCAAGCGAACTCTTTGCAGCGCCGAACACACATTGAAGCCGTATCAGTTGGCATCACCCCGAGCCCAAGCCCCAGCTTAAGCTCAGACACAAGCCCACCGCACGTGAGGTTTGCTGAAGCTCAAAAACACCAGGCTGCACCTCAAGAGGCTGCGGGATTACCAAACGAGCAAGAGTCATACGCTGTCCGATCTAAGGATTTCAAAGCTCCTGACGAGAAGCTACAACCACATAACGCTGTACGGATCAACAGACATAGAGCTGCTGCTATCCTCTACACGCTAGAGGAGGCACTGCGACATCCGACAGCCTTCACGCCTGTTTGGGAGGAGGAGAACGCTTCGATGTCAGATCTACCGGTGGGAGGCGCATCAGCCTACGCTGGCAATGGACGCCCCAATAATGGATCAATGAGACCAAGTGTGCCTCAGCCAACTGGCTCGCCTGGGGGGTTGAGAGGCCCAAAGCAGATCATGATAGAGCGTCAGGCTAGAGAAGAGAAGAAACGAGCGGCTGCAGAAGCAGAGCTCCAGAGGCAACGACAAGAAGAAGAGCAAAGGGTCCTTGAGGAAAGGAGGATTAGCGACGAGAGGAGGGCAACAGCTGCTGGTGGTGGTGGAGGAGCAAGGGGGAGCGGTGGTGGAGGTGGTCAGAGAATATCAGATAACTCCCAGAGGTCAAACCGTACATCTGGTGGTAGAGTAGTAAGTGGCGACCAAGGCAACAGGGCAGGGGATGCATCGTTGCAAGGTCGCGGAACTGGAGGTACCGCATTGGGCGGCGGCGACCCAGCTGCAGCTCGCAGGGCAGCACGTGCAGCAGCTCAGTCTGGAGGCGCTCCCCCAGCTAGTCAAGATCCCGCTGCGCAGCCCGAACAAAGGGCGCCTCTGGCAGAACCAGCTGTGGATCCCCTGGATTCTGTAGCGCAGGGTAAACGGAACACCGGGTCCACATTTCCGCACGCGTTCGAGCGTTGGGAGACCCTCTCTGCACACTGGGAGGGGCTGACATCATACTGGATTCGTCGCCTGGAAGAGAACACTATTGAGATCCAACGTGATCCGATTTCATCCCAGCTTTCGCGTCAAGTTACCGACCTCTCTGCAGCAGGCGCCAATCTTTTCCATGCTGTTGTAGAGCTTCAACGCCTCCGCGCTTCGTCGGAACGCAAATTCCAGAGATGGTTCTTCGACACAAGAGCAGAACAGGAGAAAATGGCTGAGAGACAAGGCATGCTTGATAGTCTGCTCCAATCGGAGAGACAGGGGAGAGCAGCTGCAATCCAAGCTGCGGTGCAGAAAGAATCCGAGAAAAATAACTCGGAGAAGCTGGTTAACGAACTTAAGAGAGAATTGCAAATCTCGAAAGAAGAGGCCAGACGTGCCTGGGAAGAACTTGGACGCCGTGAGCAAGAGGAACGCGAGAGAACTGCCTCTCTCCGTGATGGGCAGCCCACACTTGTGGGTGGTGTTCAGGTCGTTCCCATGATGCAGGGAGCACCTAGCAGACACACCAGCAACGCTCAGAGAGAGAGGCCCGCGACTCGTGAAGGCCCATACCCTGGTGGACCAACCGCAGCCAGCATGGGAGGTCAGCAAGATCCCGAAGAACTCTACAGCCAGAGTGTCCGCGCTCGCCAGACCGATCCATTCGTCGAATCGAGGTCGGCCGCACCAGCCACAAGTGGCGGAACTGCATCAACCCGCCAGCAAACCTCAAGCTCCGCTTCTGCAACGACTTCTCGCCCACACCCTCCAAGCTCAAACTCAACGCCGACAGATGCCCACGCTCCAGCCATTCAACAAATCTACCAGCAACAGACTGGTGGAACTATCCTTCACCCAGCAGACAGCTCAGACATTGGAACTCTCAGCGAGGAAGAATATGAAATCGACCCACAGGGCCAGTTCAGGCGTGATGCGCGCGGAAACAAGATCCCCTATCAGCGACCACTCTCAGATGCCGATTCAGAGGACGAGCGCGTGGTTGAGGCTAGAGCGAGAGAGCAGGCCCATTTGGCGCAGTACGGAAGGATCCCAACAACCAGTGGGGATTACCCTCCCCGCACCAGCGCAGCTGCAGCCATGGAGCCTGTCGATTACTCGGGCCAGTCGTATGGCAGCGAGAGCGGATGGGATAGACACCAGCACCCCACCCGTCTGAGCGACGTCTTGGAGGAGGACGAGCGTAGCAGGACGAGCGCAAGCCAGGTCAGTCGCAGCAGGGATTAATCGGCGACTATTCGGCGACAGCATGGAGTAACTGGCCGCAATATTTGAACGGCCCTTTGAAGATTTGGCGGCAATTTGGAATCGCTTTGAGTTTGCGCCACTTTACTGGGTCTTTGTCCGACACGGCTGCGTCTTGGAGGATCTTCGGCGTCACCATTGGCGGGGCATGGGACACAGCGATGTAACGACTTACGCATCCTCTGCAATCCCTTCGGCGTTTTATCATGCTGCTAATAGCTCTGGCCCTTGTAACGTCAGAAATCACTGGCGCTTCGCGGAGTAGCATAGGGAGGTGGCATCGGAAGCACTGCTCCGTCAGCCAGCCCCCCTTACTTAAATTTCGATCACCAGATGCAATCTTGAAGAAAGATGCAGACAGAGACGGGTGTTAATTTTCGGTTTCTTTTTTATTTGGAGCATTTTCGTGGAGCAGGTGGCATTCGACCAGGAAGCTGCTTTGGGCGAATTATATCAGAAAGAGCGGAGTGAGCGAGATTGGCGTTTTTCTTTTGCAGACTTGGGGGCGTAATACCTGTAATTATATCGGCTCTCTCAATAGACTCAAAATCATTGTGATAAATCTGAATTGACGCATATTAAATTCTGATAATGATGTTGTATGAGTTGTTTTGAGAATAATGAAGCTGGGCTCTCAAATTCACGTGACGCGTTTGTGCGAACAGAGTGGGTCGTGCGCTAAAAAGACGCTAAACCATAACAAGGCGATAGCTTGGAGTCGCATCTTGAGGATTGTCAATCCGTTGCAGACCATCAAGGGAAATTTCTCAGTCACATTTCCAATCACAACCCTTCCACAATGTCGAGGTCTTTAATACCGAGCAGATCCCTGCTCTCTGCGCTCTCTCCCACGATGCTGTCGCAGATTCCTCGGACACAATGCCTAGCTACGCTCCGAGCCCGCTCTGCCGCATCGAATTTGGGCGGCGTCCAGGGTGCACGGAGGGCATTTAGCAAGACGGCTATGCGCCCAGCTAGAACTGTGGAGGAAGCAAAGAGTAGATATAAGTCGGGGGTATGTTCTATGTTCCATTTGCCCTTCCGTTGCGCATGCAATTCAATCCCCTCCCGCTCCGGAAGTCCGCCTTCCCAACCCTCCACATTCGCTGACAGTCCTCCTTATAGCCGTTCTCCTGGAAAGCAGGTGTCATCTTCCTCGCATCAGGCGCCAGTCTGATCTTCTATTTCCGCTACGAGAAAGCACGCATGGAGCGTGCACGAATCGCCGAGGCAGCAAAGGGCGTCGGGCGCCCCAAGGTGGGGGGACCATTCACACTCGTCGACCACGACGGAAAGCCATATACGGAGGAGAACCTGAGGGGGAAATACAGCCTCGTCTACTTTGGATTTACGCACTGCCCTGATATCTGCCCGGAGGAGCTCGACAAGATGGCTTCGATGATTGATCTCGTGGAGGCGAAGCAGCCAGGCACCATGGTGCCGGTCTTCATTACCTGCGATCCAGCGCGCGACACGCCAGCGGTAGTGAAGGAGTACCTGGCTGAGTTTCATCCTCGGTTGGTGGGGTTGACGGGAACCTGGGACCAGGTCAAGGACGTGTGCAAGAAGTATCGGGTATACTTCAGCACGCCGCAGGGAGTGAAGCCGGGACAGGATTACCTGGTGGACCACAGTATTTACTTCTACTTGATGGACCCGGAGGGCGATTTCGTGGAGGCTATTGGACGCCAACATAGCCCTACGGATGCTGCGAGGATTATCCTGGACCACATCGGTGACTACCGTGGGAAGATTGATCGAGCCTAGGCGGTAGGCTGGAGGTTACAATAAAGGGTGTATGATACGTGTATGAGAAGTATATCAGACCTAAATAGACGACTGTAGGATATGATTGAAAGCTAAGTTTGGCAGAGGCCACAGCTGAAGGGAAGAGATACACACAGATATTGTACATCAGAAGTCATAAATCACGGCGCAACGAATCCACTCTAATCGGCTTAATCTGGATCTTCATTACAGACAAATGGACGTGATGTCATGCTCTCGTTCTTTTTGACACGCGCCACGGGATACTCTTAAACTATGGCTTCCCATGACTTGCGAACCTAAGACAGGTCTTATCACGTGAATAATTTCGTCTTGGAAGCCAAATTCAACGAATAATTAACAGCGAAAATACGGCAGTACGGGCCGTTTCATATATATGGAACAACGGGCGTGATCTGGCATTTCATCACTCTCTTTTGCTTCTCCACAAAATTCTATCGCCGTATATTGCCCAGGCTGTGGTCCGCATCTACTTCGGCCTTGTTTATCTGCCATGATGGCCTATAATCCTGATGATCGCCGCTTCCCACCTCCGCTCCCGGATGGATCTCATGCTTTACCCCAGCCACGTCCGCTACTCCCCGCTACGTGCGGGGAGAATGTTCCCTGTGATCAACTCCAAGTGCCGGCCCAGAGCGGCCATCTCCCTAATTGGGCAATTGTCTGTCGAGCTTCGAGGCGTCTAAGGACGCTACAAGACTTCCCCGGCGGTACTATAGATATTTGCTCTTTAAGTCTGGCATCTGCCAAGGTAGGTAGAGTAGCTGAGCGCTCATCATCTCATGGATTGCTTTCCATAAATGAAGGCATACCCCTCGTAGGTGGCACATTTCTTTTGTCCTTCTATTGTCTCGTTTTTTGCGACAATACTCTGCTCCTCGTTGTTGCCATGACTTTCCTCAAAAGTGCCACTCTGGTACTTGCAGCGCTTCTTCCATTGACCAATGCAGTACCAACCGCCAGAGCTGATGATGGCAGCTGGGATGCAGCTCATGCAAAAGCCGCGACAGCGTTGGCCAAACTGTCCCTAGAGGATAAGGTGAAGATGGTTACTGGTGAGGGATGGATGAAGGGCCCTTGTGTCGGAACCACAGCAGAAATCTCCTCGATTGGCTACCCGCAGCTCTGCTTGCAAGATGGTCCATTGGGTATTAGATATGCTCAGGGAGTCACCGCTTTCCCAGCTGGTGTACAGGCTGCTTCCACTTGGGACATAGACTTGATCAACGCTCGTGGCAATGCACTTGGTAGGTGCACAGCAATAACTTCGGGGGTTATAGGGGCTGACTCGTATTGAAATAGGAACGGAGTCCAAGGCGATGGGTGTCCATGTCCAGCTTGGTCCCGTTGGAGGCCCGCTCGGCAAAATTCCACAAGGTGGCCGCAACTGGGAGGGCTTCAGTCCAGATCCGTATCTCACCGGTGTTGCCATGGCGGAAACGATTAAGGGCATGCAAGACGCTGGTGTGCAGGCATGTGCGAAGCATTACATTGGTAATGAGCAGGAGTTGAACCGCGATAAAATGAGTTCGACTATTGCGGACCGCGTTAACCACGAGCTCTACTTATGGTATGTAGCCATGACTCCTAGGCATGTCGCAGCTCTGACAATCGTAGGCCATTTGCAGACTCAGTGAAGGCCAATGTTGCTGCCGTGATGTGCTCATACAACAGGCTGAATGGTACGTATGCTTGCGAGTCTGACCTAGCGCTCAATGGCCTTCTTAAGGGCGAATTGGACTTCAGGGGATATGTTGTTTCCGATTGGAACGCACAGCACACAACTGAGGGCAGTGCTAATGCTGGGATGGATATGTCGATGCCTGGAGACAACTTTGGCGACAACAAGTTCCTGTGGGGCAGTGCCCTGACGAGCGCCGTCTCAGGCGGACAGGTTGATGAATCAAGGGTAGACGACATGGTACAGCGCATCCTAGCCTCCTGGTACTATCTCGGCCAAGACGCCGGCTATCCAAAGGTTGGCTGGAGTTCTTGGAATGGCGGTGTTGGTGGACCTGACGTCCAGGGTGACCACAAGGTCGTTGCACGAGACATTGCACGCGATGGCATTGTCCTCTTGAAGAACGAAAACAACGCTCTCCCGCTCAAGAAGCCCGCTTCGCTTGCAATTATCGGCCAAGACGCCATCAATAACCCTGACGGTCCAAACGCCTGCGTGGATCGTGGGTGCGATGTTGGAACGCTAGCAATGGGATGGGGAAGCGGAACAGCAGAGTTCCCATATCTGATAGCACCACTCGATGCAATCCAGGAGCAAGCAACAGCTGACGGAACTACTATCGTCACGTCGACTTCTGACAGCACATCAGAGGGTGCTGCTGCTGCTGGCAAGGCTGACACTGCGATCGTCTTCATCAACGCGGATTCCGGAGAACAATACATCACAGTTGAAGGCCAGGCCGGGGACCGCGCTGATCTCGACCCATGGCACAATGGCAACGGACTCGTCGAGGCCGTCGCAAACGTCAATAAGAACACCATCGTCGTTATCCACAGCGTTGGGCCATTGATCCTAGAGAAGATCTTGGCGCTGCCAAACGTCGTGGCTGTCGTATGGGCTGGGCTCCCCGGGCAAGAGTCTGGAAATGGGCTCGTGGATATCCTGTATGGCTCTAAGTCACCGAGCGGCAAACTGCCTTACACCATCGCGAAGCAAGCTAGCGACTATGGTACCTCTCCTCAGAGCGGCGACGATAACTTCAGCGAGGGATTGTACATCGATTACCGCCACTTTGACGAAGCTGGAATTGAGCCAAGATACGAGTTCGGCTTTGGCCTCTGTAAGTCATTAATACTCCGCATTTTAGAAATCTCAATCTAACCTAGCGTAGCATACACGACCTTTGAATACTCCGAGCTCACAGCCACGTACACCGATAAGACTGAGGGCTCAACCACCACCGCCCCTGGCGGCGCAGAGGGCCTCTATGATGCCGTCGCAACGGTCACAGCGACGATCACGAACTCGGGCACTGTTGAGGGTGCCGAGGTTGCACAGTTGTACATTACCCTCCCATCAACCGCTCCCTCGACGCCTGTGCGCCAGCTCCGTGGTTTCTCCAAGATCAACTTGGCCGCTGGAGAGAGCGGAACGGTGACATTCAGCCTTAGAAGGAAGGATTTGAGCTACTGGGACACTGATGCGCAGAAGTGGGTGACGCCCACTGGTGAATTCACTGTTTCGGTTGGTGCGAGCTCGAGGAACCTGGCCTTGAAGGGGACCATGTAAGGAGCTTGTCAAACTTGTGAAGCAGTGTGTGTGACGGAAGGTTGTATATACAATGAGTTGGGCTTTACATATGGGCTAGAAATAGGTGACATATTAGAGATAACATATTAGATTAGTTTCTGGATAGTTACAAACTTGCATATTTTGGAAACTATGCAAATATGCCAGGTCTGCTTAGTTAACTTTGGAATTATCGCCATTATGTTCGCTTTGGAAATGTACAGTACCACTTTGGTTTAATTGGTGGTGCTGTGCTGCTGAACGATCGGCGGTCAACACTGCTTTATCCTGCTGTGACTAAGCAGTCGCTACTCATTGTCTCATAAATGGTAAATTGTCATTTCTTTTGCGTCTCTTGATTCGTTTTCTTTTCACTTTCGCCTTCATGGCACCTGAACCAACCTCCAGCTAACAAAAAAAACTTCCCTTAAGTACAATGCGCGCCTCTATACTCCTCTTCCTTGTGCCTTTTGGCCTTGCGGCGGCAACGCCGAAAAAGCCGGGCATTAAGCCACTAGCACTTGAAATGCTCGACAGCATCATCGTGCGTAAGCAAGGCATCACAGTAGACCCCTCGGTAAAAACGAGTGTGATCGAGGGAGGGTTGCTACTCTTTGGTATAAATGAGGTACTAGAGAATATGGCTCTGAGCCAAGAGCACATGGCCAAGTACGAGTCGTATTTGGATCTAGTCATGTCTGGTCTGGTTCCGGTACTGAAGAATGTGACGGCCGATGTTACCAGCCCGTTAGATGAATTTAGCGTTGGCACAGAGTTCATTAAACAGTATGTTCGCTGTATTTACTACTGATTTGAGGCTGATTGTGTTGAGATATCGCAAAACCGAAAACCAAACTTTGCTATCGACTATTGAGACATTACACCAAACCGACCTTTTGCGTAAACGTCAAAGTGATGGTATGTTCATAAATTAAACCTTATTCTCTGGACCAGGAGATTTGGCACGTCATTTACAGGATTCAGGTTCATATTGGTACTATGTTTACTCCAATGTTACAACACAAGACGGTCTCTTTTCCATTCCCTCATTCCACTCAGCCTATGCCTCCGAGTTTGACCAAGACAACTCCCTTGCCGCCTATCAGTTATCTGCTTTGCAGTTTTCCAATGTTATTGATCGCTGTCTCTCTCACTCTGCTGGAGGTCTTCTCTACCATGGCTACGATCCCACGCTCTCATACCCCATCTGGGGCAACCTAACTTCCCGTGGCCACTCCCAGAGCATCTGGGGTCGCGCAGTCGGATGGACATGTATGGGTCTTCTCATCACGCTTGACGAGATTCCCGATACACCAGCCACTACGGCTGTACGAAAGCAGCTGCATGGAATCTTTGTGCGGCTTATGAGCGCTATCATCCATGCACAAGATGAGTCCTCTGGAGCTTGGTGGCAGGTGATGAACTTTCCAAGCCGCCCAGGCAATTTCCTCGAGTCTAGCGCCACTGGGCTTTTTGCATACGCCACGCTGCGCGGCCTACGGCTGGGTTATTTGGGTACAGTGGACAGTTGGAGAGATGCTGGCGATGGGTTCAGTGCAGAACAGTACAGACAAAGTGCGGAGAGGGCGTATGGCTGGTTGTTGAATAATGCACTTCTGGACCTTGAGGACGGGACATTAGGCTATAATCTTACTGTGGATGTGTGCTCTATTAACTCCACGACGGCGTTTGATGTTAGTAGGCCGTTTAACTTTCTTTCTTTCTTTAGTATTTGTACTTGGGGTGCTTGATTCAGATTTAGGTTTGTGCTAACATAAGTTGATAGTTCTATGTTACCCAACCCCTGAAGCCACAGAGTCTACTGGGTGAGGTTGGGTTCTTGCTCACTGACCTTGAGAGAGAGCTCGCGAAGAAATAAACTCAACGGCGAGGAGTTGATAATACTAGGAAAGTTTGTCTGTATTGTAGGACGAGGGTGAGAGATAAGTTGGAGGGCTCGAAAGCTGTGGCAGGCCCGTAACGATCCTACAGTACGGCTTAGATTACGTTGAGTCTCAGTGGTTGTGTTTGAACGCATCGGATTTTAATATTACCTTAAGTCATGGCAACTTAATATAGTACGTGTTATATACTGGAACGAGTTACTTGAAACCTTCGTGTCAGGTCCCCTGCCTCGATTAATTCCCTACGCAGGAGAACTAAGCAAACCCCCAAGGACAATCAAAACCAACCTAATGTCCACTCCAACTTCGGACAAATTAACCTTTGAAGACAGCTAACTTCACCTAGGCCCTAAACGACTCGGACCTGTTCAACATCACTACACAAGTCAGGCATGCAACGACCTCGTCGAGTTGCTCCCCGTCCAAAAGTAGCACGCCGTCTCGAGCTCGAGCATTTTCCCCCAAGAAGTGCGCTATCTCAACCCTCTTTCCGTCCATCACCTTGTACAGCTTGCAGAGCTTTCGGCCGTCCAAGATGTCCCAATAATAAGGAATGCTGTCTTTGACAAATTCATCGGCCCGGCTCATCATGCCGGCGGGCCGCACGAGAATGTCATGGTCTGAATGGGGCGAGTCAGCTACAAATCCCAGAGTCCAGCGGCCGAGAGACAGAAGCGGCCCAGAGAGTTCGGCAATGACTGCGTTTGATGTGTCCTTAACTGTGAAATTTGACGAGAGCCGTCCAGAGCGATGGAACTCGAGCATTGCTGGTTTTTTTAACGCCGCATCCTTAGCTTTCTCATTTAGCAATTTAGATTCAGAGCCAGAGCCGATCAGTCTGTCGAGCTCTCCATCGAACTTGTCGGTAACATCGGCCACAAAGACTGACAGCCCGAACTCACTCCCTGATTTGACATAAATCACTTTAGTCGCCTGGAGCGTTGCATCCTCATTAATTGGATATGAGGCCGCTGGGTCCTTTTTTGAGAACAAATTCATTATATGCTTGCATGAACTGAAGTACCATTTGTAAGATTTATTGATCTTTATTTCCTACAATATAAAGAGGGGTAGGCAATATAAAGTCAGAGTATGAACACAAATCACGTGACAGTTTCTTATATATTCGCATTTGGCGCTATTCCTGATGAGGCACTCAAGATCTAAATTCTGGACCTCACCCTCCACCAGCCTCATCTCCAGCGCACGACTTCCGATCGATCAGGGCGGCCATATCTTATCCTAAAGCTACCAGCTACTATATATAGTGGGATCGCACCCCCCCGACAACCTCGTCGCAAATCCACCCTCCAATGGCCCACGCCGAAGCCCCAACCATGTCTTCGATCCGCCCAACTGAAGCGCCCCCAGCGCCAACCGCCAAACCTGCCATTTCCCCGGGCCTCCGCAACCGCCGCCAACTCGGTCTCTTCTTTGGCGGCGCCACCTTCTTCGGCATTGCAAGTTTGATCACCCGCCGCTCCCTGGTACGACGCTACAATGCTATAGTCCCGTCGTTCTACCAACCCTCAAACATGGCGGGCCCGCCCATCAATCTGCGAGTCGAAGCAATGGACGCGCTGACTGTCGCGACGGCGAATGTGCTAAGTGTGGCCATGATGTGCACGGGAGGAGCGCTGTGGGCGTTTGATATCGCGAGTATGGACGAGTTGAGGGCGAAGATGAGGAGCCGCCTGGGTACTGAAAAGGTAGCTGGAGGGGGCAATTCGAAGGCAGAGCAGGAGCTGGAGGATTGGCTGGCGGGTGTTCTAGAGAGGAAGAAAGACCCGAAGGATCCGAAAGACGAGAAAAAATGAGCATTGTATAGTAGGCATGGACTGGCGTTTGGTGTATGGGTATTCGTCATGTCTATGGGGAATCGATTGACATGATCTGTATAAATATGGGAGGAAATCGCAATTCTAAGATACCACGGTGTGGAAGGTCAGAATGGCTGGCACGGGCTGATCCAAGCGTGGATTAAGAGGGAGAGACTCAGATCATTTGTGCCGATATACAGTTCATGTTTCAAGACAAGCAGATTAGTTGCTTGTCGATGTAAATAAGACAGACTGGTCACATGCAAGACAATTTATGTTTCGGACATGGTTTATTTGTTTGCATTGTTACCTAGTGTAATCCGTAGCTTGTTGGTTCCCAGTGTTGCAAAGGCTTCAACAAATCGGTGAAAAGCGAAACAAAGCAAAAAGCAGTTGGGTATCTCTTCATAGTCGTCAAAAGTGCCATAGCAGCCACTCCGTAAGATCAACAACACCGCCTCCATCATAACTTCCCAGTGACACCAAAGCTTTAGCAAAACGCGCCTCCGTAATCCAATGCCCCAGGAATACCGACTTGATGCCACTGCAAAACACAAGTTCATGGCAGTGGTTGGCATCAGTCCCACGTCTCACTCAGCTTGGAGCGTCGATACCGAGAGTCGCTTCCCAGTTTCTTTGGCGGTGCCTCCCATTTGTCGCCGAAGAAACTTTTCTTGCCCTCCTCTGAAGTATCAAGAGCCCAAGCTGGAGATTGGACAAACCTGCTCATGGCCCGCCTGTTTGTTGGCTGCATGACATTGTCAGAGTATGCCAGGAGGGTACCAAAAAGGTTGTCAATGAGAGGAGCTGCACACTCCGCGTCTGTTTTGTCTCTGATTTCTTGCACCGAGAGAGTTTCGCGATTGGCCAAGTTTACACGCGGAGCCGATGGTACAATCCCTTTGTCTCTGTTCTCCAGCTCCTCAATATGATCCGTGATCGTCATATTTAAACGGCTGAGACCTCCATAGAACCACTCATCCAGCTTCTCTGCCTTACGCTTCTGTTTAGCTTCCAACGATTCATCTGCAAGTCCCAGGTTGGATAGCTTTGTGTCATTATCAAGCTCTTTGTGCTCGCCGTCGTACTGAAAGTTGGGACCAAAGCCATTAGGGTAGTATTTGGCCATCTCCTCAAGTGACAGAGTATCTCTAATTTTATTATGCTCAGGACCCAAGAAGCTGAAGGGACGAGGTTGCTGGTTGAAGTTTCCCTGGGTATTATTCCATGGGGAGTATTGTTGCTCGGCTTGTGGAGCTTGCTGGTTAAATATTCCCAGGGTACTGTTCCATGGAGAGTGTTGTTTTTCGGCCTGTGGAAGTTGCTGGTTGAAGTCTCCCTGGGTACTGTTCCATGGAGAGTATTGTTTCTCGGCCTGTGGAGCTTGCTGATTGAAATTTCCCTGAGTACTGTTCCACGGAGAGTATTGTTTCTCGGCCTGTGGAGGTTGGGATCGCTGCGTGTTGTCTGCAAGCTGGCTGTATTCAGAGGTCCAAGCAAGCCTGTTGAAAGCAACTGAATTTTGTCCTTGTCGGGGAGGCCCAGCTGTCAGCGGCTGAGGGTAACCAGGTGGAGCAGCAGGGGTTTTTGAACCATATCCATTCATGGAGTACTCGCGGGAAAATGAGTTGTAGCCGGGTTGAAGGGGATTGCCGTTCTCTTGACCAGGGAACTGAGAGCCATAACTTATGACACTATTTTTGTAGGGATCCGATCCAGTATCGCCAAATTGAAGCACTCCAGTATTGTTGCCACGATCAAAGGAGTGAACTTGCGAGGCACTATTAGCACCCGGAGCATCTCCCTCCGGGAACTGTTGCTTGGCTGCTTTCAATTCTTTGAGGCGACTCTTTGCAAACTCCTGTGCCGGGTTGACAAACTGAGCTAGTCTTTGGAGAGTCTGCATCTTGTTGAGGCCAGCAAAGGTTGAAGAACCTGCCAGATGGGTGCTAGGTCCAGAAGTCTCTTCTTGAAGTATTTTCTGGATGCTGAAATTCCCGCTGGCTGCACTATTGAGGGAGACATCGGGTGTCGAGGTAGTCTGCGGGCTGTGTTCTTTTGAGACAGCACCCTCGGCAGCGGAGTTCACCGAGTTCAACAGAACCTCCTTTTCAAGATCGGTCAACTTATACTTTTCAAATGCTGCGAAATTGATCGAAGAGGGAGGAGCATATTGCTGCTGTGTGTATCTGGGGTTCTTCGTGTTCGTGGGGGGACCATAATTGAGACTGGAGCTGTTCCCAGGATGCTGGTTGCGGTTATAGTTGTAGTAGTTGTCAGGTCCTCGTAGCATAGGAACCACGGATAAACGCCGACCAGAACCCTCACGTTGAATGCGAATAGGAGGTGTGAAGGTTGGGACGACGTCTGTTTTGGCAACGGACCCCACAGTGGTGTAGGTGACCTTCAGAGGCTCTGCAGTAAGTTGCTCAGGTGAATTACTGGAATTTCCAGCTGGCAAATCAGGATCCCATTCTTCCACGTCGAAGGCGTCGTCAATTCGCGCCATGATATGTTCCAACCGCAGCTTTGTATCTTCAGGGTCCTCTTTGTGAATAATTGAACGTTCCTGCGAGGATTTTGCTGGAGTAGATCGCAGTTGTGGAAATGCTGCGCTGAATGCAATATCTGTTGCAGTATTGTAGTTGGTGTTTCCAAAGAGGGAATCGTGAAGTTCTTTAGATATAATTGACTTGGTAGGAGAAAGTTCCTGAGATTGATTCTTATGTTGTTGACTTTCAGCGGTTGGCGTGGAGGTATCTTGCACGCTTAGAACTGTTGTTGGAAGCTCGGGGACTGAGCTGTCTCCTTTAGGAATAGCGTCCCGGTTATCATCAGTATCAACTTCACCTTCTGGCCCCCCAAGGTCGAATGGAGACCATTTCTTTGGTTTCTTTTTCGCTTTCAGTGTACATCGGCGAGGGCCAGCTTCTGCGAGTGGAGCTTGATCCATTGTAATAGCTGCGTCCTCTCCTCCGCCATATGTTATCTGGCGACTGTTCTCATTTACAGGTTGGCCAGTCCCTGAAATGCTTGCAGCTACTTGAGCAAACGAAATTGGAGCGAGGCAGTTGTTCGAAGCTATTGTTGGTGCATCTGTCTTTGCTGGTTGTCCGTACTCACCTGTGTTATAGACTTCGTCTTGCAGCGATTTGTTCTGTACGAACGGACTCTGCGGCTTCTGTCTTGAGTTTGCATCCGGATGAGCGACAACTTGAATATGACTATACGATTCTGTTCTATTCAGCAATTGCCTATTGCGGTGACGGTGAGCAGGCTGGCGATAGCGTCGGCCTAAGATAAAGGTTTATTTAGTAAGTGTATTCACAACATGGAAGTGACGATGGAGGGTTAACTAACTTCGATAATAGCCATCAGGCCCATCCTGGTCACGCATTTTGCGGGAGCGGTTCTATGATAATCCTTTGACTACCAATCTCTAGTCATTTCCTTGAACTCGTTTGAGGATTATATGGGACTCCTTGCAGTAGGTTGCAGTCGACAGCGGGTAGCAAGGTTATTTTTGGTGTCCTGACTTGGTTATTTCAGATCAACAGGTTGGCAAAGTTGCCACCCGTAATCATGGCGCGGCCCGACTTCACCTGCAGCAAATTATTGTTCCAGTTGAGTGATGGATCGATCGATGTTCCGTTTCACTGTAGCAAAATATGGTTATAGTCAGAATGATAGATGGATGGAAGCTTCGCTTCGTTGTAGCTAGCTATAGTCTAATCGATCGGCGTGGCATATACCCCCTTGGGGAGAAAGTCAATGGCTTAGACGCAGAAGAGTTCCGGCACCTTCGAAAGGAAGTGCATAACATAGAGAAAAGTTTGATATCCCAATGAAGTATAACACCTCCTTTTGGAAGTTATTGTTCTGCGTCCTGTCCTGTTATTCAGTGCTGCTGATCTGTTCGATATACGTCGATGAGAGTTTCCAGGCGCCAATGGCGAATACTAAATGGGATGAAGGGTCCTGTGATATTCATGAGAACAAGCAGCCCGCTATAACATGAGGCGCCAGTAACAAGTAAAAGAGACGCATTTACAACACGTATTGATAAGAGAGTATGATTATCACATAAAGAAAAAAGAGGAGTTTGTTGGTATTCAAAAGTTAAATGTGTTTAACTTCAATGTCCACCTCATGTCTTACCATGTTCAGTGGCACAAATGCATGCCCAGCTGCTTCATTTACCTAGAAATTCGCTCTTTGGCATCCCGATAAAATATCAAGCTTTCACCAAAGGGGTCTATGGGGCAATCAGAATATTTCTCCTATTCATGACACAACACTCCATACACCTGCTTTTAATCCCAGAGGGTTCTTCTGTTCTCGGTCCTCCAGCAGCTCAACCAAATCAGAAACAGAAGTCCGAAGGCGTTCTGTAGCCTGCCATGCCAACCGGGCATTAACTATAATGCTACGCAAGTCCGGCAAAAAGCCATTGTCTATGGCAAGCCATATGGAATCTGGCGAGATGCCAACTTCAGCATCGGCAGTATTTGAGCAGTCGAGTTCCAGAACACGGAGAGGGTGGCCTTTGACTCCATTACCCTCTAGTAACGCATCCGAGACATAATCAACACTGATACGTAGGGCAACCAGGTTGGGACACCATTGCAGGACACCATTAAGCACGCCAGGAGGAAGTTTGATCAGAGGGTGCCGCAGAGTCAGGTGCCGCAACTGCGGACCAACCGTTAACAGGAAATCTTGCAATGCCCTGATAATAGTTAGTTTAAGCCAGAACAAAGGAATTGCTTTTCTTTACTCAGTATATATCTGCGAACAATGCTGGATGCTAATTCTTTCCACGGATGGCGGGATATTTGCAGCGTGGACGCGAAGGAAGTAATCGTCAATGCCTATCACATCTCAGTAAATTTCTGGGCAAAAAGGCTCGGCGTAGACAAACCTCCAGCAATATGCAACGCCTGCAATTTCGGAGGCCAATCATATGCGCTTTCACGGCCCTCATCTTGGTTCGAAGTCCGGGGGAAGAAGAGTGTTTCCAGCTTATTTAAAGAGTCTAGGGTATGGAAAAGAACTCTGATCGAGATGGAAGCAGACATTAGGGAAAGATTCAAGAATTTGAGATTCTTGCACTTGGCCAGCGCTGCGAAAGAATTCATCGAGAAAGACGCCTGGGGAGCAACGAACTCTTCGAGGCTGCCTTTTAGCCTCCCAAGGAGTCGTGCGGTCAAGCTTTTGCTACCATCATGCACAAGTGTGCCCATATCCAGTACCTTGACCATATCTGCCAACTGGCTTTTCCGGATATGGGCGTTTTTGGACGGGCACACCGTCGCGACGAACTCCTGGAAGTTGCCCCCTCCAATATTCGGACGCTCATAGAGGGATGTAATTGCCGCTGAGTACCAGGCGCGAGATACAAGGCAGCATGCCCATAGTGTTTTTTGGTCCGACTGTCGGCGCGAGACGTACGAGATGATCTGGATCAAAACTTCCATGGGAAGCTCTACCTCCTTTCCAGGAGCTGTGGGTATGGCCAAAGCCGATTGACGAGGGCTCATTTCTGAGCCCTCGTCTTCCGTTCTATTCGCGCCCAGTCGCAATTGCGGCATCTCAACATCCCAGTTGCTTTGGGCATCCAGGGCCATTCTGTCCCGCAGTGCAACGGACGTTTAGTTAAACGTAGCCGTTCACGGCAAGTTCCCCGAGCAGCCGAACATTATTGAGATCCAGTGGCTTCACCTGAAAGTGTACTTGGTGGAAGGCATGAGAAAGGTGTTGCGCGCCGACTTTGGAAATCTCTTGATGAGTAAGGCGTCGTCGAATCTATGATGCACCCCGGGAAAACAATATTCCGTGCTGCTTCATAGTGCCAGCAAAATATGTAGTATCTTCAACTTTCGCAGGGCCTGTCAGACGTGAACAAAAGCAGAATGATTAAGTTGCTTCTTATACTATTAAACCATATTCGGGACAGATTCACCATATGCAGTGTAGCAGCGTAATGAATGACCTTCTTTGGTCCTGAACCCCTCTCTTCTACGTCATGCCGTTGATAGCCATAGCTTGTTATCTTATCTTAGCTCCAAGCCACTCGGGCTTGTTTCAGGGACAGGGACCATCGCGTTCCTGCCCATCACGTTTGCACTCCAACCCGTCTTCATTGTCAGAGTTATAATATATCATGAAGCCTTTACTTGTTTCGAGAGCGCTTTGCTCTTCCAGCTTTGCCAGACCAATCTTGCAAGCACCATGGGGTCGTCCAATGCTCCGCTCTGTTGCCTCGCCATCCCCCGCCATCACAGCGCATCGGAATCATGCACGGCAATTCCGTCACCAGTCAACACCGCAAGACAATAATTCGACGATACCAGCACCCCCGGACTTTGCGTTTGCCTTTGATATAGATGGTGTCCTCCTCCGTTCCTCCAAAAGCCTCCCCGGTGCCTCGTCGACGCTACGATTTCTGAATAAACACTCGATTCCGTTCATACTCCTTACCAATGGCGGCGGCAAGCACGAAACGGAGCGGGTAGCCGAGTTAAGCTCAAGATTCGATGTTCCATTGACTCTAGAGAACTTTGTGCAGAGCCACACACCATTTCAAGAGATGGTGAACGGCAGCGAGGAGTACAAGGCGCTGAAGGACAAGACGATTTTCGTCACAGGAAACGACCAGGAACGAGTTCGGGATATTGCTTACAGATATGGCTTCAAGAACGTCGTGACTCCAGGAGATATCCTTACCGCCCACCCAAACATTTGGCCTTTCGCCGCCCTTCACGCCTCACACTACTCCTCTATCGCCAAGCCGCTCCCCCCAGGACCTCTCAAGATCGATGCCATCTTCGTGTTCTCCGATCCCCACGACTGGGCACTGGATACGCAGATTATACTGGATCTCCTCCTATCCTCGAAGGGCGAGCTGAACACCTACTCCGCGAAGAACGGGGATAGGTCGCTCCCCAACAACGGCTGGCTGCAGGACGGCCAGCCAAAGCTCATCTTCAGCAACCCGGACCTGTTCTGGGCCACTTCTCACCCGCTCTCGCGGCTCGGTCAGGGTGGCTTCCGTGCCGCGTTCCAGGGTGTATGGGATGAAGTGACGGACGGTGCGGAGCTTACCAAGCTTGTCATGGGGAAGCCTACGCAACAGACGTATCTGTATTCCGAGCGCGTGCTGCAAAAGCACAGGGTAGAGCTGTTGAGTGCTCTCCACAAGGATGTGGGGAAACTTAAGCAGGTGTTTATGATTGGGGACAACCCGGAGAGTGATATTAGGGGCGCGAATAACTTCAAGAGCCCGACTGGAACGAGCTGGGACAGCATTCTGGTGAAGACGGGTGTGTGGCAGGAGGGAAAGCCACCAAAGTACGAGCCGAAGAAGATTGTGGATAACGTGCAGGCGGCGGTCAAGTGGGCATTGAAGAAGCAGGGCTATGTTTATGACGAAGCTGAGTTCGCCGATGAGAAGTAGTTGTTGTGTGATTACAATGCCAGCTGTATTCGGCTGGCAGCAACAGCTAGCTGCTATAGAAGCAAGTTCTTAGATGTCTAATAGTACATTAGACTAGACAATATCAATAATTACTCCCTGTTGTTCGCCATCAACGCTAATCCCATGTCTCCCTGAACTCCAAAAGATCCCTCTGCCCATAAACTTCGCCAGCTACCGTGATGATCATGTCAATTGTCGCCTTTGCATTCAGCCGTCTCGCTGCATCTTCCTCGTCTGCACGAGCTTGATCCTTAAGCTCCTGCTCCTTCAGAGCCTCGCGTGCCCGTTCAAGTTCAACAGCGTTCGTATCTTCCGCTTCTCCTAGTTGTGCAAGAATGCGATCACGCGCAGCTTGTAAGGTCTCCTCTTCATCCTTCTCTGCTTCAGGCTGAGTCTCTTCCACGATAGCTGTGCAAGGGACCCTACCAGCAACCAGGCCCAATTTTTCCAGTGCGATTTCTTCTTCTTCGTCTCGACCGTCGTCATATATCCTGGTTTGCGGATCATCAAGGCGTGCAACTAGCCAGGCTCTGTCAAAAGCCTCGTCGCCATATTCATCATCGGCAGTATCTCGTGGTCCCTCGTCCTCACTCGGTCCATATATAGCAAGTTTATACTCGGGGTGCTCCCGCACAAAGTCCATCCAACCATCACCAATGGTCGGTGGCACCGGTCCGTCGTATTGTTCCGCCCAAGGGTTTCTCTTATAGACGACCCGAAGCATATAGCGCGCAAATCCCCGGTTTCGTTTGAAAAAGTTGCGAAGGCGCTCCATGGCTGCCGAAAATTTGGTCTCATCGTCTTTCTCCTCAATAAGGATATTCATGATCTCTGGATCCGGAAGGTGTCCTTCATAGGTCACCCTTGGAGCATTGATGTCAAAAGAAAACTGATTCCAGATGTGCGCCGGAATGCCGTCCCAAAAACTAAACCTAACGGCGTTTTCCACTTGTTCGTGACGCTTAACTTCTTCCTCGGTGGTTGGTAGATCATACAACCACGTACGATCTTTCGGGACAGCTGGGACATTAGCCCGTGACCCCTGGGCATCCATATCTTTCCCATCTTCAACCTCCTGCTTGTCGTTCTCCTCTGGCTTCGGGACGGAGACCTCATTTCCCACTTCTCCCTCTTCTTCTTCGTCGTCCTCGTAGTCTTCCTCGTCAATATCCTCCTCTCCAGGCACGACCGCCGCCGTATCAGACGGAGGTTGGTTCATCACAACGCCCAGCCACACAGCTCTCTTTCCCAAGTCTCTCACCAACCCAATTTCCTCGCTATTCAACTCTCCGCTATCCGGCAGTCTCGCCAGCACCCCCCAAATCCATCTACTCAACCTCTCGGAAGGAATTGTGTTCCCGCCCATGGTCAGCTTGTCGTTGGTCAGGAGCCTTAGCAACTTGAGTGACGTGGCTCTGTCCATCCTCGCCAGCTGTGCATTCATCGGTTCCGTGTTGGTGACTCTCCACCTCCACTTCCTATAATCCGCAGCCGATGCGGACATGTACGAGTCATGGTTCTGATCGAGTTGCTCGACAATGTGGTCGGGAGGGGTGTTTCTCAGCTGTTCGCGCAGGCGCTCGAAACGTTCAAGGGTCTTTTTGAAGTACGTGGTCCGGTGCTTCGCAGGTAGGATATCGGCGGGGGTGTCAGGTTGTGGATCGGGCGCAGCGGTATATGCGCCATCCGAGTAGAAGCCACGGCTATCGCCCACACCGTCCTCGTAGATAGTCCTGTCTTCTTCGTCTGCCCCTTCCATGATGGGCTTTGGTGCGACAATAACAGTCGGTATTCCAGCAGCCTCGGACCTGTAACCAGCAAGGTTAGCATAAAACTTTATACAGTACCGCAATGGGGATCGCAATGGGTAGTCGCAAATAAACACACCTGACAGATCTCAAATAGCTCATAGCCCCAGCATCATCGCCGTAGTCCAAGTCATCATCCTCCTCCGCAAATCCACCCTCCCCGTCGAGTCCAGGAAATGCGCTCCTCTGCCCATAGGTCGGGTCGATGCGGCCCTGCGTGCCTTCTTTTTGCGGCGCATTGTGTCGCGGGCGTTTCGAAGGCTCGTCATAGTCCACAGACGAGCTATCGCGCTTGCTCTTTCCCATGTTGAAGTCGCCGTTATCTCATGGAAGCTGCACTTGAAAGGTTTGGACGTAATGGGAGCCTTCAATATTGGCCTAAAAAGGGAAAGTGCAGCCTAGCGACTGCGAGGCTAGATGGCCAATGCTTTGCACCCTTGGAGCTTGTAAAATACAGGCGTCACGTGGTTCCCCAAACCACACTAGCCTCCCACGGTAAGCTTAACCATCCCTAGCGCATCCGCCCGTCCCGCAACCACTCTAATTGGCGACAATATTGCCGAAAATGAGACATGAAAATTTTGCTGCGCTACCGGCCCACAATGAATTCGATACATAAACCGGTTTTAGAAGACAGTCAAACAAGCAAAAACATCCCTCGTGGCGCAATTGGCTAGCGCGTTCGACTGTTAGCGGATTAATTCTGGTATCGAGAGGTTGGTGGTTCGAGCCCACCCGAGGGAGTTAATTTTTTGGGTTTTCACATTTATGTGCTATAACTTTTTGAATGGTGAGGGAATTTTGGTGAGAGGAAACGGTTTGAGGAATGGTTTGGGTGTATCAGTGACTTCCACACGCTTTGGGAGTGTTAATAAGTTGAATTCTTATGTTTTTGTCAACAATCGATGGGATTCAATATGCTATTTTGAGCATCGGCGATATGAGTTATAATAATTTTGTTTTTATTTATTTAATTTATAAAAATTATTGTATATTCTAAAATTGAATATACTTATAACCATGAGTGATTTTTATTTGCCACGTCTCGTCAATATAATTATTTCATATTTATTGTGTCGTATTTTAAAATCCCCAGCTGTTCAAAAAAAATCAATTTATTTATGCCGACTATATACATTCAGCACTGCCCGATGTAAGGCACTGTGCACAACAACAGTAACTATAAGTAGAGTAAATACATTCAGTTACCCATAGATGGTGGTAAGACGACAAGTCCTATCAGACTAAATAGTTGATATCAACCCTCAGCAACGGCGGTCTCCTCACTGCCATCTCGACGACATGACAATCCGGTTGGTTCAATAAAATTAATACAACGCCATCCAAATTGATAGGATGTTGCTTCATGCCCTCCTGGACAGGTCAGCACCGGGCTGCCGAACTCTTGCCATACATACGTGACTGGCCTGCACAGAGCCAGAGCCAGTATCGGACGGCGACGCGAATCTGCAAGATGTCGCTCGATGACATCCTTGGATGCAAACCACACACGCCGAAATACATCAAGCACCATCCGATGTATGTGATCGTGGCATTAGCAGAAGCTGAGCCAGGTATTCTGGAGTCGCACATGGAGTCCACAAAGCAGGTACGTTTATTATCTATCCTGTTCTATTTTATTATAATCTTTAACATTTCATAGGCCTCCCATCGTTGCCACAACCCGGGTGCGTCAACCCGAAGCATTTTGTCATCGAAACCGCCCGGATCAACCACCAGCGCAACTCGTGCGCCAAAGTGGCCCAGAAACTCCGGAAACTCGGCGGGAAAGTCCCTCCCTCATGCACGATTCAC
>JPJR01000048.1:0-13249 GCA_000750675.1 Pseudogymnoascus sp. VKM F-3808
CGGGGCAGTGCAAATCTCGTCCGTCGGTTAAACCTTCAACGCCAAGCTTAAAGGATGCCAAGATTTGGATAAGGACTTGTTATCGTAAATTGTCTTCGTGATGCGGTGTCTGGGAATGCGGTGGTAGGACTCTCGGGGTAAAATATGAGAAAGTATGGCGGATGTAAAGCCTTGGGTTATTCCAGCCCCCTTACCCCCTACCCACTGCGAACCTACCATCTTGGACGGCGGCAGATTGCGAGTAGATCAGGAAGAAGGCTGTTGGACAAAACCACTTACCCGACAGTGCCAGTAAAGCCATTGCTGCATATCATAAGGCTACCCTGGTCAAAGTTGGAAGCCTCGGCTTGGGCCGAGAAGAGATTGCACCTGTGATCATTGGCACTCTCGGGGGTCAAAGTGGGCGATAATAGGATCCAACGGTAAACGGTGGCAAGTGTTACGACAGTGACAGCAGTCTATCGGCAGCAACAGCGGCAACGACAGCACCTATCAACCGTCAGCAAAGTCAAAGCAAGAGGGCGGGTATGCCAGCGCGCAAAATCTTGAAGGTAGGTCGCCTTCAAGGTCTTCTCCGACGATCGACGGTCAACCTGTATGCAGCTGGTGCGTGCGTCTGTGTGTGTACGTGTGGTTGGTTCACTTTTATATCCCTTTGGAAATCGGACTTCCCTATTCACCTTCCCACTCCCATTTCCCATTATTTCCCATGATCCCGCACCAATAGGGCGATATGCCACCGGAAGACGGATAGATAAATAAAGTTATAAGGTTATCAGGCATGTGGAGTTGAGATCCAATCACCCCAGCCAAGCTTTTGCTATGGGCCTGCAGTCGCTTTCTGATAACACCCAGTCGCCTCTTGATGCACTTACAAGAGCCCTATAAATGGAAAGAACGATTTCTAAGCAAACCCTCAGTCGCAGCTTCTCCAGAAACTTTCAAAAAGATCGATAATGGAAGGAACGATTTCTAAGCAAAGCTTCAGTTGCAGCTTCCTCGGGAGCTTCAAGTTGGTGGATATGGCAAGAACGATTTCAAAGCAATACCCAGTCGTAGCTTACTCAAACCACTCAAGTTTTAGAGATGGCAAGAACGATTTCTAAGCAGGTCTACATCGCAACTTCCTCAAAACCTTCAACTCGAACGGATATGGCAGGAACGATTCCTAAGCATAGCCTCAGTCGCAGCTTTCTCAAAACTTCAAATGACAGATATGGAAAGAACGCTTACCAAGCAAGGTCTCAATCGCAGCTTCCTCATTCAAAATTCAATATATCTGTTCAGTTCATTGTAGCTATGATACACTTTCTAACCTTCATCTCCCACCCCAACTCCAACACAACACCACACTATCCCCTTAAACCAACACAGCAGCGCCCACAAACGCAGCAACCATAACCCCCAAAACGGCCGTAATCCCGCCTCCATTCAACATCTCCATCCCCGACGCAGCGCCGGTGTGGACAGTGCCGTTATTTCCCGGCAACAAGTCCCCCTTATCGCCAGTCTTGTTATCGTGTCTCGCGAGACCCAGGCAGTTGGCCATCTCAAAGAAGATGTCAATATTGTTGTATGTCCCCTGGAACTTCTCCTGGCACGGACCCATGGCGTAAACGGGGACGTCGGTGAGGGAGTGCACACCCTGCGCCTCTTCCGTGCCAAGAGTACCGTTAACGACGAGGCCGCCAATGCCATCAGCGGGGTTGACGTAGTACGACTTATCAGCGCCCTTAGTGGCAGGAAGGCGGGGCTCATGGTGAACCTCATAGTTCTCGCGACGATCCGGGAACGCAACAGTTCCCTGAGCAAGGCAGTAACGGGGCTCCCAGTTAACGGGGAAGTTGACGCCGGTGTTGTAAGAGATAGCGGCGTCGACGACCTGGTACTGCGACTGTCCCGAGTTCTGGTACGTGCCGATCGCAGCGCGCTTTCCGCGCACGTCGTCATCGTCGATGGAGGCCATGTACTTAGTATCCGCGGAACCGTAGACGTCGAAGCCGTGGCCGTGATCGGCGGTCACGAGGACGAGGGTGTTGTTCAGGATGCCGAGTTCGGTGAGGCGGGCGATGGTGGCAGCGACGGTGTCGTCGAGCTCGAGGAGGTCGCCGAGGGCGCGGTCGTAGTCCAGGACGTGCATCTGCTTGTCGATGCTGGCGGCTTCGGCCATCATGAAGAAGCCGCGGTCGCCGCCGCGCTCGTGCAGGATGTCGACAGCCTTGAGGACCATGTCCTTGAGGCCGGGGAGATCGTTGGCGGGCTTGCCGTCTAGGCTGGGGTGGTTGGTGGAGTTGATGATGTTCTCGGTGTAGACGTTGCGGTCGAGCCAGACGGGGAGGGAGCTTGTGCTGAAAAGGCCGAGGGCCTTGTTCTTGCTGTTGAGGGTGGAGAGGGTGGTGTTGTCGAGGGCGACCTTGTAGTCCTTCTTGCGGAACTCCTCGACGTAGTCCTTGTCCTGATAGGATCCTCCCTTGGCATGGAAGTTCTCGGCTCCAGCGCCAAAGAGGACATCCGGGCCGCTGAAAGGCGTCCAGGTGTAGTTGGTGACACCGTTGAGCATCTGGTCAATGAGAGGACCGTAGTGACCACGGGTGCGGGTGTGGCCAGTCAGAGCGATGGGGGTGGCATCAGCGAGGAAAGCAGTAGATACGATACCAATTGCCGAGCCCCAGACACGGGTAAGGATCTCAACGATGGTCTCAACCTTGGGGTCATCGAATGCATCTGGAGACGAGTCACTGTAGACTCCCATGGCGTTGACGGTGCTCTTGTGGCCGGAGTAGAGCGCCGAGGCGGAGTTGGCGGAATCGGTGATGTAGCTGTCGATGGAGTGGGTCATCTGGTGACCGAGAATGGGGAACTTGTCCATGGCCATCTTGGTAAGGTACTTTCCGTTGACGCTCTTGTGGCCGATCAGGCGTGCAGCCGTGATCATGCTCGTGGTCATTCCGTCACCAATGAACAGGATAACGTTCTTGGCCTTCTTCTCCTCAGCAAGGTCGCGGACAACCCAGTTGGCAACAGTCTTGGAACCATTGTAGTAGCTCAGCGTGGCAGTATACTCGCCGGGCTCGTAGAGCGCAACGCGACGGTAGGCCTTGGCTGCGACATTGACGAGCGAAGGAGTCTTCGCGTCCTCAGCAAAGTAGTCTTCGTACCACTGGAACTTCCACTCCTCAATGGCTGGCTCAGTGATATCGAAGAACTTGGAGACTGGCTGGGAGCTTCCGCCGGCCTTCTGGATGGCGAGAGAGAATCTCTTATCTGGGATTCCACCGTTGGCTGTATTATACTTGCGTCAGCTTCGGCGAGACAATTAGAAGCTTGAGAACTGACCTTCCGAGCCATTGACTGGCGCGTGGACCTCGACACGGATATCGAAGTATTGTCCAGCCAGGAAATCAGCCCTGTCACACGTCAGCTTCTCATCCAATGCCAGCGCAGCTACCCCATCATACTCACTGATCGGGAGGGAAAACACATCCCAAGTCCGGGCAAGCACCGAGCCTCTGGTAAGTCTGCGCCGAAGCCAACGCAGCAAACGTCGTCGCCGCAGCGATCTTGGAGAAAGCAACCATGATGTGTGAGAGAGACAAGACAGGGAGATCCGCGTGCAGCACTACAGAGACAATCGCGACCGACAGAGGAACAGGCAGGCTCTTATATAGTGATCGCCGGCACCTCCCCCCATCCCATCCCCTCACCTATCACCTCACCTCCGCAGCAGTCCTACCTTCCCCCCCACGGACACCCATGTCCCACGTTTCCCAAACCCCAATTCCACGAGCGATCTGCTGCAAAATCCCAGCATTGTGCGCCCAGGACTCCTGTGCTCCGTACCTGTAAAGCGCGTTCAGTGATTCTCGAAGGTGCATCCCGCGCCGGCTAGTGGTGCATGGCCAAGAGAGGGCCAAGAAGACCAAGGCGCCAGGCGGCTGGGCTTTTCAGGGCGCTGGGGAATCATGGAGGGGGGGGGAAGCACGTTGCTCGGGGTGGACGTGTATCAGCGTGGGCGGCGCATTCTTGGCGGCCATAAGAGGGAGCTGTGTTGGGGAGAAAATGAGATTTTTCGGAGATTTATGGATTTCTGGACATGGTATGTAGTGAGAAAATTCTCGAGTAGAGTGTGAGAAGACGGGAGATCTGATAAAGCGCCATTTGGAGCTAGTTTGGTCATAGAAGGACTCTAGAGCGCCATAAGTGCGAGTACATTTTCTTCTGTGTTGCTGATGTAGCACTGGTAGCTGGCGTGTCAGAAATGCCGCCTTCCGGGGTTGACTGACAGGGCCCACTAACTCCCACTAGCCAAATATGTGCCTGAACGCCAACGGCGTGCTCGCCCTACAGCGTCTGATTGGTCACTCTCAACAACAACTCGTTGAAACTGGCTAAGACACGTGGAAAGCACCTGTAATACACCTATAATACACGTGATTCTATAATTAATCGATATTCGTTCTTTCCGTTCTCCTCTTCTCTTCTTCTTTTATTTTTTCCTTATGCGGGAGGCTTTACTTGGCTGTGCTTGAGTTGTACGGGCGTAACCATTTAAAATGCTTCATTATAACGGTGAGCAGTGTCGGCTTCTTTGGGTGTATTTTGATTATTACAGGGCATATGTAGTGGCAGTCAGTGGATATGCTTGCGCGAGTTATAGATGAATGGTCTAATGCTGGATAGACGTATGCCATTGGTACCAAAATATGATACGCATTCTCATTTTAGGCTCGATCGGAGTCTTATCTAAGTTCGCAGGCATAGAACAGGGCTAGTCAAGCATGCAGCTATCTTCTTTTGTCAACCCTGGAGAAGAAAGCCTGCCCCTCGCATTGGGTGTGCTACATTTTAAACAGAGAGGACCTTGCATCCAGCTTAGACTGTATTCCAGAACACTGCCGATCTTTATAGAGGGTATCCCCATAACGGGGTCCTGTCGTCTCACTGCAGAAACTAACTAGACTAGACCGTGCATTTTTATATTAACATCTTATACAGAGGGTCTTCATGTCCAGGTTAGACTGTATTTCATTTCTGTAATTCCCATAGGCTGCTAACCCAAAGACATACATATACGCCTGTATTATGCGTCCCCCTCCCTACCCCCCTCACCCCAAAGTAGCATCAACCATCTTACTCAAACTCTCATCAACCGTAACCTGACTCCTAATCCCACTCCAATCATGCGTCAACAACCCCCACGTCTCATCCGCATCCTGCACCGTCGTCGCCCTCGTCTGCACATAAAAGCTCCCCGCAACCTCCCACTGCATCCACCCCGCCGGCTTCCACTTCTCCATAAACGCAATCAGACACTTATTGTACGTCGTGTCGCGCCAGTATGTGCCGTTTTGGATGAATCCCCATTCAGTCAGCAGGACGGGAAAATTGTACTTTGTTTCCGGGTCTGTGGTGTTCAGGGCGCTGTAGCCTGCGTTATACAGAGAGGCGCCGAAATCGTCGCATGAGGCTTGGGTGTTTTCGAAGTCGTATTTATGGAGTTCCAGTACGATGCGGTGGGCGTAGGGGAGGTGGGAGGGCTGGAAAATGACGCTCTTGCCCGCAGTGGACGTTCCGGCTGTTCCGTTCAAGGGCTGTCCCTTGACTAGGGGACTGAGTTTGGTGTCGTAGTCTAGGCCTGAGAATACTAGGAGGAGGTTTGGAGCGGCGGAGTGGACGGCTGCTGCCGCGGCGGTCATGTGGGTGTACCAAGTGTACCAGTCGTATGGGTCGCCTATATCAGTGTCTGGTTTGCGTAGCTCGTTGCGGAAGCTGATTGATGATAATGAGGGCCAGTGCTTAGATCCCTGATAGATTTTGTTAGACTCTATCTTGATTATTGTACTGTGCAGCAGTATATTTACAAGGGGGTCTAAAGGTCGAGTTAACTTACGTGTTTTGCCATGTATGTCCACCCACGAATCCATTTTGATACATCAAAATGCGCGTCACCAAACCATGCATTTCCATCAGAACCGCCACAGCACCACATCGCCTTCGACACATGGTTATCAAGGTGAACATAAATCCCCTGCCTAGCCAATTCCCTCGCAACAGCATCAAAGACCTCAAGCCGTTTCGTCTTCGCGGAAAACTGGGGATTATTCTTCAAAATCTGGCCCAGGATAATAGTCCCATTCGCGGCACCCAGAGCACCGTCAAGCGAGTCTTTCAACGTAACATCTCCGTGATCAAAAATATCGTCTACCATCTCGATAGCGAACGTCAGGCGAACGACATTGAGATCCAACCCTCGGATCTTGCTGACGATATCTTTAATGGATGAATATTGAAGACCTTCTGGAATCATGGCCTCTTGGTGTCCGGGCCAGTTTGTTCCAACTAGCTGGACTTTTTCGCCGTGCGCGGACCGGATGTGTGGGCTGCCATCTGTGTGGAAGGGGAGCTTGAATGGGAGCTTGGGGCCTCTTGGGGTAGCACTCACTGCAAGAGCAAAGAGGAGGAAGGAGAAGAGGAGTTTTAGATTATTCGCCATGTTGTGCATTTTTCAATAGAATAAATGATATCCTACATAGTAAAATAAAGCAGAATAACTCAGACGCCGTCTTCCTACTTCAATTTATATATCTCCATCTCAGCAAAACGACGGAGGATCTCCATCCAGAGCTTCCCCTCATTCTTAACCATTGCTTGATTGTTGCTTAATCTTGATTGGAGCGCAAATTATTCTTTTCGATGCTATCGACCTCGCCCGACTTAACACCGTCATTTTTATGTTTAATAACCCTCTGCAGCGGGCATCGGGCATTTAACATCGGATATCGGATGAATTCCAGCCACCTGGAGTCCTGTTGATAATGCGGGGAAGTGTGCAAGGTTGCGGGGTTTTAGCTTAGTTTGGCAAGGATCACCAGCTAATCCTATTCTCAATATCTTGTACTACGGCAATTGCTTTTAAGCTTGCCTTGTCTACGCTCTATAATTCTATAAGCAAGACTTGTCCTAGGGAATTGCAGACTACATGTTTACTTTTAGCGGCTACTGTCACGATTGCCACTATAATCCAAGTGTTTGCAACTATTATAGTCCTATAGTCGACGTAGTCCTATCACGAAACTGAGGGGGGCAACTGGGTCATTATAAGGGCATTAGAATCGTAAATTCAATATTTCATGTACGGCCATACTCCAAGGGTATATAACATCAGCTTACAACGCCGCCCCGCCGTCTTTAGACCCCTCTTCATAACTCGTTCCAAACTGCACCGTCCTCACAATCTGCCCATTCGTAATACTATCCCCCGGCGTAATTATACACTCCTCGCTAGAATTATACTTCGTATCCGCCGCATTGATCGTCGTACTTCCGACGCCCTTCTTGTTTCTCGCTATCTGATTAAACGAATCCGATTGGCCCATACTCTCGAGCTGGTAGGACTGCCCACGCTTTCGAGACCTCGATGCGCCTGTGTTGCTATTGTATGCCATGGCTTGGTTCTGGCTAGATCCGAGCACACGTGGGAAGTATTTGCGGAGGAATGGCTTGAAGGTGGCTACGCAGCCACCGACTATGGACATGTTGAGCTCGATTACGCACCACATGAGCGCGGGTGGTGTGTCATCTAATTATACGGTCAGTTGCATGACAGTGAAGGGAAGGTTGTGGACTTGGAACCGTACATGTGAGGTCGGTGCTTCGGAGGAGGACTGAAATCGAGTAAAGACGGATAATGCTGATGATGCAGACGCTGTTCGAAGTTGTTAGTTTTTTTCTGGTCAGAAACAAGAGGAGATAGGGTATCGGAAGCATGAATGTAAAAGAAGTCGGTAAACTAACAATCCACCAGTTGACAAGAGCCCCCCGACACCCAACTTTTGCTTTATCCCAAGCTGTAGACCCCACATAACCGGCATAGGAGCAATGACCGTCGCGAAATCAGTCAATATCCCAAACCCGGCTTGTGCAAAGTAGAACACAGGCCGGTTGATACAAATTCCGAGAGCAGTCGCGAATTCCACCTCCCAGGTGGCCCGAATAGGGGTACAGCTGAAGATGTTAACGAAAACGCTGGCGGCGGAGTAGCCGACTGTGAAAGCAACCAGACCCCAGACAGCCCAATGGAAGGTCGTTGATGGAAAGATGCGCTGGTAGAAAAGTAGGATCGACGTTTTAGCCAGGCCGGTTGCTGCGCAGAAGATGATTGCTGCAATCAGGTTCATCTAGAGATATAAGTAATGTGAGAATTATAATGGAAGAGGATAGTCTCACGTAGAGGAAGTGCGACATGCCGTATAATTCATCCAGGGGCACATTCCATATATGCGATCCTAAACCCCATCGAAGCACTGGGATCTTATTAGAAGTGAAGGTTTCAGCAATATCAAATAATAGCTTACTGTCTATAATTGATGCCGACAGTCCTATGGAGCAAACCTATATTGTTCCACGTCTGTTAGACTCTATCTTGAGTTATGTTGTACTGTACAACATGGTTTTCAAAGGCAAAGTAACTTACATGTTTCGCCATGCATGTCCACCCACGAATCCATTTTGATACATCAAAATGCGTGTCGCCAAACCAAGCATTCCCATCAGAACCGCCGCAGCACCACATCGCCTTAGACACATGGTTATCAAGGTGAACATAAATCCAACAGGCGCCAATGGGGTTTGCTAAGACTGAAGTGAGTTGGTCGATGAATCCGTCGGGGCTGTCGGAGTTGGGTAGCACTGGTATGTGGAGGTTACGTGACATGTATAGGTTGGGCAACTAATAATGTTAGATAATGTTAAAGTGAAATCGAAGTGGTGTCATACAATGGCCACATCTCGGTGGTGTTCACGGGGGCTGACATAAATTTGGTCGTGTACGTGACAGTGAAAATAACAAACAGACAATCGAGGATAGCAACAGCTATGAGGAGAAGGCTTATAAGTAGCTGCCACAAGAATTTCCTCATAGATGTCGCAAGTTCGGTCCATGTCGATTCGCTCCATGTCGCCATTTGTGCTTTCTTGCGGGGTCTTGCGCTGTTTGGTTGATAACTTACAGGATCAGAGGATGATGGTTTGGAAATGTTGTGGTCCATCTTTACTGTTACCGATGAAATTGGGATAAGGCTGTGGTGATGTTGTTTTATGTTGGAAGGTGCGTTCAAGAAGAAGGAAGGTCGAGCTCTGTTGTTGGTGGTGTGGTTTTTACGTCAAGACCATGTTATTTTGGCAATCCTGCCTGCCATAATGAAAAGGTCATAGCGCTGATGGAATGAACTCTCGGACCCTGGCATCAGCATCACAACTCTTGATTAAATTGCATAACTCGTCCTCTGCCCTTTCCCACCACGTGGGATTGGGGATAGCCGGTCCCAATCCGCACTGATCGGCCCCTCGATGGTATGTGTACAGACAGGCGCGCCCAACTTCCTCCTTCCTTCTTGCCTTTTCCATCCTCAGACCAATTGATTGCAGGTTCCTCGCCCTCAAAATGCAGTCCGTTCTTCGCCTTGTGGCGCTGTCCACCCTGCTGGCTACCTCGGCAGCCACAACCGCCGCTACAACCGCCAAGCGCGATGGCTGTTCGGTCCTGACCGAGAGCTTCCCCACTAAGGTCTTTTATCCAGCAACCGATGTCTACAAGTATGAGAACGCCGAGTTCTGGTCAAACACTGAGCTCCTCGATCCAGCCTGTATCTTTCGTCCATCATCGGCTCAAGATGTTTCCGATGGCATCAAAATCATTGATGAAACGGCAGAAAAATTCGCCATCAGAGGTGGTGGGCACATGGGCATCAAGGTACGATGTTCGAGTCCCAGCTTCTGAACATAGTCATTAATTGCCATATAGGGTGCCAACAATATCGATGATGGAATTCTCATGGTCATGTCGAATCTGACTCACATGTCTGTGTCGGCCGACAAGAAAACGCTCTCAGTCGGGCCTGGCTATCGTTTCGGCGATGTGTATCCATTTCTCCAGAATTATGGCCTCACCGTCGGCGGCGCGCGCCTCGGACCTGTTGGTGTCCCGGGTCTCCTACTTGCGGGCGGTGTCAACTTCTATGGCAACCAGTTCGGATTCAGCGCAGATCAGGTGACGCGATATGAAGTGGTTCTTGCCGATGGCAAAATCGTCGAGGCCACCAAGAAAACGAATGCCGATCTGTTTTGGGCCCTAAAGGGTGGTAGCAGCAACTTCGGTATTGTCACTCGCTTTGATATGAACACCATCCCGTCGAAGAAGGTCTGGGCTGGTATCTACACCGTAGCTGAAGAGTACTTGCCCCAGTTCCTCGAGGTAAGACGATCTCTACCCCTCAGTTCCCATTCGTCTTCGACTCGCTGACTCTTCTCCACGCTTAGGCTACAGCAAATTACTCCTCCGCCATCACCGATCCACTCTCGCATATCGTCCCTGCAGTGATTCCTGCTCCGAGTGGTTCGGACTTTAGCCACGTACCCGCCGTAGGCGCCGTAATCCTGTTCTACGACTCTGACACTGTCACTTACCCCAAATGCTTCGAGGCTTTCACTTCTATCCCCAACATCGGCAACACCCTCGACTTCAAGACCATGTCTGAATTCACCACTGAGACCGGTACCGCTGTTGTACCGCACATCAATGACGTCTTCGTGGGTGGAACCGTGGTCGGCAAGACCTACGACCAGCTTCTTCAAGGAGTCCGAATTATCAACGACACCTTCTTTGACGCCCTGCCAGCCCTCTACGCAGTCGTCCCGCCATCAGCCATCTCTGTCATCCAGCTGGATTGGCAGCCCATCGGATCTCTCTGGATGGCCGCCTCGGCAGCAAACGGCGTCGGCGGGAACGCTCTGGGTCTCGATCCCAAGAAGGGCGTTTACCTCGCGTATGCGGAGGTCGTCGAATGGTTCGGCTCAGAGCACGATGCGGCGGTTCAGGAGTGGGTGATAAGCACGACCTACGCTATCAACAATGCGACGCAGAGCGCGGGCTTGTACGACTCTTTCAACTACATGGGCGATGCCGCGGGCTTCCAGGCCGTTTATCCCGGGTACGGTGCGAAGAACGAGGCGAAGTTGTTGTCGATTTCCAGGAAGTACGATCCAGAAAGGCTATTCCAGACTCTGATGCCTGGTGGGTTTAAGATTGGAGCCTAAACACGATGGCTCTGCTTAAATTTTGGGACTTTCCCCCACGTGTATAAATCATGACAAAAGTGCCTGCATATATTGGGCTCACGTTCTAAATGTAGATACCTTATAGATAATGTTTGTCTATACCCTAAAGCGATTAGCACAACTACTGCATATATAATATATCCAGAACAAAATACCGTACTTTAACAGCGTCGACGATTTCAAGCCTTGTGAGAACGTGGTAATCTCATGCCAGATGGGATCACATTAGTAGACACAATTTTATAAAAAATATTGAAGGGGTTATATTGGTAGAATAATATGATAGATATGCGGTCGACGATACGAAAGAAGCTTTTTTAATAGTACGACAACATTAAGGCATACCAAGAACAAGGAGGCGGTGCCGGCAGATTACCCGCTGGCTCGGCCCGCTGTCCGGGTAATAGGAACAAAGCATCGGGAAGCAGAATAGGCATATCTCATGTTCTACTAGTGTTGTGCATAACAGAAACATAAGTTATTATAAATTCCTCTATAACAAGAGACCAGTTCGCACCTGAATCATTAATTAAAGATAGTACATGCCAACTCCGATTAACTCGCAATAAACTGATATCCCTAGATGCAATTTAGGCCCAAATAACCCCATTATACTCGCTGCAAAAGCCGATTTACTCGGAAGCTTCAACTCTGTGGGTTCTCATTCTCTTTGTACTTCGCAGACCAGGGACCGAACTCATCGTCGTGCTGGTGTGACTTCCACATTATATACGTACTGTAAATATCAGTGTATATACTTCAGCGAACAAAAATCGAGACGAACCTGGAAAATGTTGCTACAACGCCTAGCCATAACAGGACAGATGAGGTGACGCTCATAGCATTCTTTCGATATATTGCATTGGGCTTGCCATTATTTTCGAAGAGGATTTGTGCGTATTCGTGAGGAACACCGACGATATATGCGCTATGCGTTGCGACGATAACCTGTCAAGTAGCGGTTACAATTGTCCTCTGGAGTTTGGAGGGATAGTTGCGTACCGTTAAGGCAAGCGCGTCAGCGAGTGTCATAATTGAGACAGTAACGGCAGCGATCTTCCACCAAAGTCGGACAGTTTTCGTTTCTTGCCGTTCTGGCCAGAAGAGGTCAAAGAAGAACGCAGAGCCGAAGATAACGGCCACTGCAATGCCAACGAGGATATTGAAGGAGGCAATGCCGACTATGTCGTCATTCTGGACTTGGGCCTTCCCTTGGCTACGGGTTGAGATGCCGTCTTGCTGGTCGACGTAATCTAGGTACAAAACAAATATGAGTATATTTTGAAGTTTTTGTATTATGGTCAAGTTGTACCTGATAGCATAGCTGTCCCAACTGATTCAGAAATCACGCAGAAAATCATAGCAGCCTGGTAGACTATCATCTTCGTCGTCCGTAAGTGGTAGGCGCGGTTGAACATATAGGAGCCCTTGAACTTCCCCCAGCGCATCTCCTTTAAATCTAACCCCCATATCACGGCCATGGTGAATAGTTAAGATGGATACAACTAAGGGATTATAGAAAGAAAGAGTATTAAAATCGGATCCTCGGTGAATTACAAATGTTAATAATATATGATGGCGAGGTCACGGGAGAGCCGTAACGTCATGCTAGAGTAATCACAGACTAGCCATTTCGGCGTCACGGAGGACTACAGCTATAAAAGTATCAAAATAAGCCAGAAATGCTTAAATATTCTGAAAGCTTAATGAAGTATGTATGAATTTTTTATATATTCATACTAATTAAACCTCCCCCCCAAATTCGAGAATCCAATAATGCGATTCCCAGTCCCCTTCCCCATTTCCAATGAAAATCGTTATGTACCACACAACAAACAATCTATATACCGAAAAAAATTGTAACTTCCACCCCCCAGCCCCCTTCCGATTGTCAACAAAAAAAAAAAACTCCCTCAAGCCAACCCCCTCCCCTCCCCCTCTTCTCTCCTCCTCCCCATTACGGCAACTCAACCGGCCCACCCCTCTCCCCAGGCCTAATCTGCCCACTCCCATCCCACGCCGGCAGCTCCCCCGGCCCCCTCTCCATCCCATGCAACTCCACCGGCCTCTCACCAGGGGCATACATCTCCGCGACCTTCTTCCCCTCCTGCCCATACAACTCCGCCGCCCCCGC
>JPJR01000049.1:0-23289 GCA_000750675.1 Pseudogymnoascus sp. VKM F-3808
AGAGCAGTTTCAGAGGGAGAAAGCGTTGAAAAAAATATCGAGTGTGGGTGTTGGGGTTATGAGGTTGCTTGGATTGGGAGAGTTGAGGAGGAATAGGCTTCCAAAGGGCCCGGCCACGGGACAAGATGACAAGAAAGGAGAGGCTCCTGGTGGCGGTTGTGATGTGGAGGGAAAAGCTTCTGAGGAGGTAGTCGTAGTTGTTTGATTTAATAGTATAGGCTGTAAACTACATTTCTTCTTTTAATACACACCATAGGCTCTATATAGCATAGTCCTAGCGGCAGTGCCTGGTAACAATTTCAGTACTTCATAGACACTATCAACCGATCTATCAGTGTCAGCCTCTCTTGTGCATAGTCCTAGCGCCAGTTCCTGGTAATAATGCCAGCGCTTCATAGAAACTATTAGCGGATCCATCGCCGTGAGTCCCTATTATACGTTATTATAGCGCTAGTTCCTGATAATAATACCAACACTTCCAAGAAACTATTAACAGATCCATCGCTATTAGTCTCTATTATACGTCATTATAGCGCTAGATTCTAGTAGTAATACTATCACTTACTAGAATCTATTATATATTATTATAAGACTTAGCGTTTAAATCCAGTGTTCGGCAACCCGTATCCGGATCTGATCCTTGGCCATCACGGATAGGATATGATCCGTCTGGCGTCTGACGGATAGATACGGGTTGTATCCGGATCTTAAGGATAATGAGGCTTAAAATATGAGGCTTAAAATATATAATAGAATAGAGTATAGTAGCTATATAACTAATCTTCCCCCTCGTTATCAGCGTCTTTGGCTTCGCTTTCTTCCGCTTCTAATATATGACCCCAATCTTGTAAGCAAAGTAAATATCGAAGTGTTTCAGGTGAGAGCCTATTCCCCTTCTTCGTAATAATATCAGCTCCATTACTAAATACCTGTTTGGATGGAGCTGATGTTGCAGGAATTGCTAAGTGGTCTTGAGCAATTGCAGTAATAATTGGATACTGATATTGCTTTGCTGCCCAATATTTGAGAATATCTGTTGCTGGACCTGGCCGTGGCTCAACAAGCCAGCGCTTCCATTCTGGCTCTTGGTAAATACTATGGGAGATATATAAATCGTCGTCAGAGTCAGGTTCTGTAGGTAATTGTAGTAAATTAGCCTCAGCTTTAGCGTCCCTCTTCTCTTCGTCAAGATAGTATTGGCAGTCTCTATATTAAATAAAGACATTGTGGAACTGCTGCTTTACTCGATTCCGTTTAACTTCTTCAGTACTACTTGGCCAAAGGCTATTGAATATGTTGAGATTCATGCGTGGATCACAAATTGTAGCTACCCCTGAATGACTCCATCATTGATTTGCAGCAAGTGTATAGTAATTATTAAGCTTCTTATAAGTAGCGATACAAGCTAGGCTAATTGTTGATGATATATTGACCTCCTTCTGTAGAGCCTTGAGCTTATTTATCATTTTTAGATACTAAGGAATTGCGAAGTTGAGCGTTGGGTATAAGCTTGCCTGTAGCTTTTGCGATGGCTTGACGAATATATAGAAGAAGTTCTAAAGAGCGTGGAGTATAATCCAATCCTCTAGTGTGAGAGCAATGTCTCTCATACTTAGATCCATTTGCTAAGTAGCACATATCGCTGTAATTGGTGTCTGCAGCTTTATAATAGTTGAAACCATTTCGTACGTTGAGTTCCACTGGACTAGCATATCAAGTGATAATTATAGTTTCTTAAGACCAGCTGCAATAGTCTGCTTTTAAAGAGCGTCTTTCCATTGCCTTTGATTTCGGAAGACATAGATATGCCTACATAGCTTACTAAGAGTATTCTTTACTTTGATATTGCTTTTGGAGCTTGTTGGAATCTACGCAGCTCCTTGCTCACACTGATAGCTCTCAGCTTGCTCAGCAGGGACTGCCTTCAAAGTCTTAAGAGCGTCTTGAACAGCAATATTAATAATATGAGCTATACACTGTATGTCTCCTTCCTTGACTTTGAACGTCCATGGCTGTTGTGTCGTTACTTCCTGGTCTCTAGCAATTTTCTCATATTCTGCAAGCATAATAGTATTAGCTAAGGCGTTGTCTCTTGTACAGGTAAAGACAGCTCCTGTAATACCCATATCGTCTGTTACAATAGCTAATTGACAAGCTAGATATTCGCCACTATGGATTAGCTCTTAAAGATGTATAACATTAAGGACTTTTAATTTCTGTTGCCATTTATCGTTAATCCAGTGTACTGTAATCGCAGCGTAGTCTGTATAATTCTGTGCAGACTATGCATCTGTCGTTATTAATATCTAGCCTCCTTTCTTAATATGAGAATTAAGCTCAAGTTGTAGCTGGCCTTGGTGATATGAGAACTGCCGCTGTAGTTCTCAGTGTATTGTACGAGCTAATATTGCTATAGTCATAGGGCTTAAGAACTAAACTAATTCGCGGAATGAATAGCTTTCAACAAGGCATATTGATAGATTATTTGATACAACAAACTGTAGTAATAGCTCTTTATACTTTGAAGGATTACTACCAAGCTGCTTTGGCGGAGCTAATGGGCGTGGGCTGAAGAACGATGAGGTACTACTTGACGCACTGGAATTATCATTTTTAAGGGCGTATGATATTGTTGGATGCTTTATTGAATAGTGCCTCCATAGATTACCCGTCGACAACTGCCTTAATCCTTACGGTAGTAGTGAATATCTATAGCTAGGTTGTAGGCATACCATCTTTATAGTTGGAGGCCGAGTATCAAGCAATTCCCGACGATATAAGCCCTTTGTAAATAGCTTTGACGAAGTTGGTGGTAGTACTACCCTTGGAAAGGCATTAATTGACGGTCTAACATCAATAGAAGTAGGCAGAAGAGTAAGAGGTGGTAACGATGGCTCTTCTATTTGAGAATAGCTCTCATCCTCAAGATCTGGCGGCAAATCTGATAACTCTGAGTCGCTCATTGTTACAGGAATCGTCGTCACATTACAATGATATTTAGATGGGTATAATAGATTCAATTCTACTTCTACGATTACTGTGGCCTTGGCATACTCTTGGCTTATTCTTGGCATTATCCGGATATATCCTCAGATCCTACGGATAGATCACAATTACGGCGGATAGGATATATCCGGATCATGATCCGGATCAGATCAGGTCATTGGTGATCCGTGCCGAACACTGTTTAAATCTACCTTATCTAAATATCTATGTGTAGTAGTCGTATACTAGCGATAGGATCCTTGTTATAAATAGCTAGCGTCTCTTTAAATAGAGGACACCCTTCTATAATATTTATCTCGTTATTCTCTTATATAATACACTATGGCAGCCTACCTAACTATCCCTATTCTCGAGGAGCTCGTTCGAGTGGCTGAAGACGACCCTACTGACGAAGCCGTAAAGGCAATGGCTTCTGGGATCCTCAGCTACTACTTTCCGCCTGCCAACGGCTATTTAGTCGTACTCGAGCATATCCAGAACAACCTCTGTGAAGATATAATTATTTTCCGTATTAAACGTCGTTTCCCAAGTGATAAAACTACTTTCGATCATACATTCAGCGAAGTACGACGCCTAGTGGATGCTACGCAGTCGTTAGATCAACTCGAGAATGCCTTGGACCAATCCAGCGCTGAATTTGGGAGGTGTTGGGCTATGATAATTCAGGAAGTGACCTTTAAATTCTACGAATATCATACAAGCCTACCCGCGGGCAGTCGCCTTGTCCCTTGGGGTCCTCCAAATCAGGAGCCGTTACGGAACTCGTTCCATATACGAAATGATAGTGTTATAGTCGACTGGATGCTACGTCATATGGTAGAATTTAATTCTTCGCAGGCCCGTTAGACTATATGTACGTAGAGGTTATATATAGTCAAAGTATTTATACGAAGTATATAAGAATCAGAGACATTTATGAGTGCAACCCGTAACACAGTATGTTTCCCTGAAGGCTAAATTTCACTACTCGGCCTTCGAAGATGGCATATCTTCATAAATCAAGGCGATTATATACAGACGAAGGAACCAGTTCCTTCCAAATAATACGCCCCGCCCAACCCCTAAAAATGCATGCAACTCCCCGAGGCTACTCCCGAGCTGGCAAATAACGGCCACACGGCCCCGGTAACTCGTACGCCATAAAAAACGGCCCCCAAACACCCCCAAATGCTCAGCAATGCTTACTTCCGTCCCCGATCAATACTAACATCCAAACTCCAGAGACTATCCCAAATCACGCTTTTCTTCCCGGGGCTCGTCCCTGCGCTTGTCGTCGCCTATTACACAAAAACGCACCGTTAGCTTCACGGCCCAAGGAGACGGTCCAGGACCGCCGGGGTAGCATCGGAGTCGCGCACCTCTAGCCCGCTCGAGCCCGCTGCCTGCAATTGTGGCGGGTGATTCGGCCGCGGGGTTATCTCCGTCGCCGATGAGGGGTGCAGGGAGTCTTCGCCGTCGACGGCGGCGGAGTCGGGCTGTTTGGCCGTTGTAGAAGCGAAGGGGGCTGCTTTGCGGGAGTTATTGCTGCTGCGGCGGCTATCGAGGCTACGGCTGAGAGTCTTGCTGATGTTATCGACTGCACTCCCAGAGATCTTCTTGGAGTGTCGAATACTCCCTGTCGCATCCACATTCGCAGCAGCGACGGTGCTTTTGCCCAGGCTTGGTGTCAGCGGTGGCGCCCCAGGCTTCTCCTCAACAGCATCGATGAGATACCAGCGCAGTCCATCGGAGAGGTCAAACGGATTGTCGTCTTCAAAACTATCATCTACGCTAGCCTCACCGAAGGACCCGTTGTCACCAGCCGTTGACAGCTGCCCGGTCATTGACTTGGACAGATCCACCACACGGCTCTCGACACGCTGGATACGAGCGAGCAGCCAGTCGCGCGAGCGCAGTTTATGCGTGTCCTGCTCGCGCAGGAAGTAGTGCGGGGCGCCGACATTGAATGCGGCCCATGCGCCATTAGCCTGGTTGCGTGTGGGCAAGAAGAGGGCGAGGTCGCCGTCCTTGAAGTGGCGGTAGGCAATCTTCTCATGGGCTTCCTTCTGAGCGGCGTGCGACTTCTCGCGGTACGTTCGGGCATCCCGTGTGGCTTTGCGCGCCTGATGCTCGGTTTCTTTGATGCGCTTCAGAATGGTGTCGCAGAATACTTCGATGTCGAAGCTGCCGATGGCGGAGAGGTAGGCTTCGTATTTCTCTCCCTCGACCTCAGAGTCGTCGTTATTCATCCAGTAGAGGAGCTCAAGGTCACCGCTATCGATCATGGGTTTCTTCGCTTGGCCGGATATGCTGCGTCGCATAGCTGAGCTGGGGTCGGAAGAGTCGGTGAGATTGGCTCGTTCTTGCCGTGGGATGCGGGTGATTATCATGGAATCAGCTTCTCTTGTTACAGAATAGCTGAGTCGGTCAAGCAGCCTCCATATACGATCATTCTGCGCGTAGAGACGCTGGGTAAGATCCTTCGCGCGCATGGTGCGACCTTCAAATCTACCATTTACCTTCTCGAGTTTGGCTTGTGACTCTTCAAGTCGGCCTTCAACAGATTTAAGCTGCTCCTGGAGGCTCCCAACCTGGGTCCTCGAACTAGTTAGCTGCGCTATTAATGAGGTAACTTTCTGTTCCTCTTCCTTGACCCTGCTTCGTAGCGCTTCCGAGCCCGTCTCTCCTTCAGCAAACTTAGTTCGGAGGCCGGTGAGCTCCTGCTGATGCTCCGCCATGTTAGATTCTAGGGCGGCGTATTTTGCTCTCTCCCCAACGATCTCCTCGCGTAGTCTCGCACTTTCCGATTCATCGGAACTCAACTTGTCCTTAATAACTGCCAGTTCCTTTCTGACTTCCGACAACTTCTCATGGGCTGCGTCTCGATCTGTATGCGCCAATGCTAGGTCTCTCTCATGCACATCTGCTTGGGTAATCAGGTCTTTAATACGCGATGAAAGATTCTCGGACAGCAGCGTTACTTGGGTTTGCTTATCAGAAGCAGGAAATAGAACGGAATGCAGGCTACGAAGCGACGCGGTCGCTTCTCGTCGACCATCCTCTGCGGAATCAATGCGATCTTTGAGTTCCTTGTTCTCTTCCCTTTCTCTATTCAGTTGCTTCTGCAGACTGTCATTTGACTCCCTTTGTAGCTGGGCATCACCCCGAAGAAAGTCGACCTGGCCTTGGGCTTTCTGAGATTCAGCTTCAGCATCAGCTCGGACCTTGATTAGCTCAGTGCGCAGGGTGTGCAGTTGCTCGTCCAACGTCAGCCGCTCATTCTCCCTGGACCGGTCTATGCTATCCTCGTAATCCTCCAGCTGACTCTTTAGGCGCCTATTGTCGTCCTCTAGAGATTTCCGTTCGGTGCTAAACTCTCGCAGTTGCGCTTCTAGGTTTTGCATAAGATCCTGTTTAGTTGAAGTAGCTTCCTCAAACTGGGTTTTGAGATCTGTTAACATCGCTGACTTTGCGGCGGCTTCCTTCTCAAGGCCAGCTGCCCGCTCACGTTCGGCAATGAGATCGGCTTCTAGGTGTATATACCGCTGTGTGGCAGCCTTATCATCCTGACTCTTGTTCGCCGAATATCGACGCGATGAGACAGACGAAGGTCTGGAAATTTCATCTCGGAACTGGGGAGATGAAGCCATGTTACTTCCATCCTGATCATCCGGGCTGACACTAGACGGCAAAGGAAATATATTCCCAGAAGATGTCCTCGAGGCATGGCTGTGTTGGTGTAGCAGGCCTTCAAGTTTCCTCACCCTACTTTCTGCACCTTTAAGCTTACTCTCAACCCTGGCCTTCTCGCTTTGTAAAGCTCTGATTATATCATCGTCTCCGCGGACAAGCAGGGTGCTGCGGCCTACAGATGCCTCGTGGAAGCTTCCATTTTTGAAAGCCTTTGCACGCCTAGTTTGTTGTTTTGTCGGGGCGCTCAAATCCGTGACAATCTGGGATACTTCAGTGATAATATCCGGATGCGCATTCGCAGAGTTTAGTCTGCTGATCAGATCCTCAAGATCTTGCCTTGACACTAAGGGGAGCTGATCTTCATCTCCGAAAAGATTAACCTCGAGGCCTAGGACTTTACGCTCGGGCTTTTCGGCCCAGAAATAGAAGCCCGTGTTCTTCTGCCACCTCTTGCGTCTTCGTCCTTCTTCGTCCTGGAAAGAGGCCATTTCATTAGCAAGAGTAGACGAGTCGCTCTTCATCTTATCAGACCATTCGCGACGGCGGATAGCTTCGGCCACAAATGAAGCATAAACAATAGGAAGCCGTGTTACAAGTAGTATCAGTTCGAGGGACTTTTGCGCATCTTCCGAAATATCTAGGCCCTCCGATCTCCGACTCGTTTCTGTGTACAGCGCATTAAGAGTAGCAATGCCCTGCATGATTTCCACGGCCTCGACAGCAGCACTATTGCGCATGTTGGTAGCATCAGCTAGAACTTCATTCATTTCCATACATCTCTTCGAAAGGCTCGGTAAGAAGCTTCTCGTATGGAGCAGAGCAGTCTTGGACGCCTGTGATATCGATTTCGGTGTATCGGCGTAACTTAACAGGTTTCCGTAATCGGTTCCGACTTTGGTCAAAATGGCTTTGATGTCCGCCAAAAGAGCCACCGGCTCCTCGCTTTGTGCCATAGCAGATGCCCCCACGCTATCCTTTTCCCTCTTCCTAACCATATCCATGCCAGAATCGATTTTCTTCTGATCGCGCGTTATATCGTCCATGTTCGTCCTTAATGCTGCTATAACATCGACCGCTTCGGCTCCTGCTTGCTTGATGTCGTTTATATCGATCAAGTCGGCCAGGCTGGGTTGATGGTTCCCACCCTTTGGGTTCTTGCCACTGATGAAGCGAAACATCGTTGTCGTTACTGGCAAAGACTTTAAAAACTTTGATGATTGCTCCAGCTCCGAGGTCATAACATCGTATTCGTCTATGAGATCCTGCGCCCACTTCCGTGACGGCGCAAGCTTCTGTTCCAGCCCTGCGACATGGCCACCCAGGTTGACAACGGCGGCATGGACAGAGCGCGCAATGACATCTATCTCGCCAAACCGCACCTGTGCCTCCTTTGACATCTGTTCGCTGTCGTTGACAACTCTTGATGCCCATTCCTTCCGCGCAAGAAAGAGGTCCTTCCATGCGCCAAAGTCATTTTGGTCTGCTATTGTATCGGGAGGGTTTTCGATTTCATATGTAGCGGGCATCGGTAGCTGAGAGACTTGTTCCATGGCCGATTTCGAAGAGGAGACGTTGAGAATGAGGCGGTTATATACGAATATTTCGTGCTGTTATTGAACCAGTGTCAGCGCTTGTATCAATGTAAATGATGTGCCCGTTCTCGACAGGGAGCTACTGCTCGCTCAAACAGCATCGATATCTATAGTTGGCATCGTATGAGGACATCGCGCCAAAATGTCCGGCCGCGAAGCCATAGCTTGCAGGGTGTTCTCGGTGGTCCCTTCTGTCAACACAACGCACCAACATACCTCAGTAAACAACGACTGCGTCCTCACAGACTTCCCACTCCCCGTCAAACATATCTGATTCTGCACGCTAACACCTCCCTTATCCGCGACCCACGCCTTAAACCCATCCAACCTAGTATTTATGTTAACACACTGCGCACATCCGGGACCTTCAAGGTAGCGCTTACGATGCAAAGGCGCCAGGCTCCGTCTGCAGGCGCGCGCCCGTATGCGCGATGTAGACTTGCAGCGCCATATCGCCGGCTTCAGTCTACAGCTTCGGAAGGTAACATGAAGAGAGAAGGAGTTGGAAGGTGGGCGTTACGAGGAGAATGAGATTCACGCTGGGCGGAGGTAGCAATGAGTGAGTGACCTGGGAGGACGGAGCTAAGGCATGTAGGGTCAGTCCACAGCCGTCACCCGTACCCCGTCACACGCCACAGGCACCAATTTAACCCGCGCCGGCGGCCGCGCTAAAGGACGTCAGCCACTGTGGCCGTGTTTGTTTATACTAACTATACTGTACGGAATATGAGGTTTGGCGGGGGATGCATAAAAGTCGACATCGGTCATCCTTACGCCTATACTGACTGATAACTACTCATATTTTACACTACCCTCCTTATTCACAGCCACAACTACCTTATACACAAGCAAGCGCCACACCAAAAAATATATAAATGTCCACAGCGGAGTTTGACGCAGCCGCCGCGAGCGGAATGGCTGGTCTTGAAATCAAGCATCCTGACGCCCCAAACGACGGCTTCACCGAGCTCCAACTATCAGAACTCGAGCGCCAAATCCTCGATCTGTACGACCGTCTCGAAGAGCTCCAGCTCGAAATCGGTCTCCTCAGCGCGCCGGAAGCCACACAGGATGGTAAGTCCAAGTCGACCCCTCTACATCGATGCACGTGATCTAACACCCCGTAGCATCCACCGAGGAAGTCACCGATGAAGACATCCAAGCCGAGCAGCAGGCGCTGTTAGAAGCCAAAGCGCGGTATGCGTTAAAGAACAGTATCGCGGAGGACATACTGGTGGCGAATCCAATCTTGAAAGCTGTGCATGCTGGGCCGAATGCTAGTCCCATAGAACGGTTTGCTTGCCCGCTGCCCCCTTATGTAGAGAGCCATGCTAACCGATCTCGAAGGGACCTCCTCCCGTTGATCCAGCAGCGTGATGATGCGTCGACGGAGCTTGCAGCTACGGCGGCGCAGGTTCTCGCCGCGCGGGACGCGCTCACAGCTGTCGAGGCGGAACGGGTGGTGCTGGCGCGGAGTAATACGGAGTTGGCATCTAAGATGGTGGGGCTTGCAGAGCAGGTAGAGGGGCAAAAGAAGGGAGATATTAAGGACCCAGAGATGAGGGCCAAGATTGAAGAGATGGAGCGGGAGGTGAGGAAGAGTCGGCAGAGGTGGAGGTTGATGAAGGGGGTTGCAAGTGGAGTGGTGGCGGGGAGTGGGATGGACTGGGCGAGGGATGAGAAGTTGAGGGCACTGGTGCTGGAGGAGGATAGTGAAGAGGAGTGAGTGGCGGATGTGTATTTACAGATCATTTAATCTCTGTATATCATTGTTAATTTAAGGGGCAATGTGATGCAGAAAGAGTTCCATGAATTCTAGGAATCATTCTAAACAATGATCCGTACTCAGACATAACAAACACCGGGTATCATGACGCCGTAAATGCTCAAATACGCCCCCAAAAGTAGGCCCAACACCCAGCCTACCACAAAAACTTCCGGCAGTTCGGTGCGCCGCACAAACACTCAGTCATATCCTTGTGGTGCTTCTGAACACCATCCTCGGCCATGTCGCCTTCCAGCCCGTCCACATAATCAAACGTCAGTTCTTCTCCGGCCGGAATGTCCTCGATCGCAAAAAATGCCAAGTCATGGACGTGCTTGTCAGCGTGATCGCCCACGCGCGCGAAGATCCGCAGGTTGGGCTCGCAAGAATGGTTGATAAAGCGGGTTGGCCCCGCCATGAACTCGCCGTCCACCTCCAAGCAGGGTCCTGACAGCCGCTCATCGATGGAGTCTGGGTCGGAGAATTTGTCGAGTGCAAACAGGTAAACATCCTTCCTCTGGGCAATCCTGCTTTCCTCTCTGCGGCGCTGCGCCTCTGCGCTTGTGATAATTTCACCAACGTAAGTGTCAACGAACTGTCCTTCCTTGATAGTCACGCTTGAGCGCACACCTGAGTGGGTTAGAATGCATGTAAGTTCAAAGGTGGGGGCATCACTCACCCCAGCCGCGTCCATCATCAGTCCGGAAAATCTCCAAGGGTACCTTGCGACCTTGCTCAACAATCCGGTTGCTGCAGTTCTTGGAACAGGCGCAGGAGTCATGGCATTCGTAGAGCACCAGCCTGCTTTCGAGTATTTCCTTCCGCAGACACCCCGCTTTGTGCCCTTTCGAGAGATAGGCGTTCACTTTCTTCGGTGCTCCCAATTTGTTGTGCTTTACCTCCACATCCTGAAGGCAGTAACAGCCGTTATATTCGCAGTCTCCGTCATCCAAACACTCGCACCCCATCTTGAACCCCGCGTCTGCACGTGCAACACCATCGCGCAAGATTGAATGCTCTATAAAATGAAAACCTTCAGGAAACGTAGCCTCGTCGACATTGTTCGAGACAGTGACCGGGTAATTTGAATGTGTGCTGAAGTTGGAGAGCTCGCACCAATTACAGCCCTTCTTTTCCTTCTCCAGACTCTTGGTATCGTATAAGAACACAACATCGTCGCTGTCGTCTTGGGATTGGGCCTTGGCGATGCTCGGATGTCTGGAAATAGTTCGCTTTGTGTTAAGCACGCTTAAATCCAGCTGATCTGCTGGCTGCGTCGCAAAGAGTTAACGTTGACTTCAGGCGTACAATTCGAGTCAAACTACATACCTTCACGGTGCCATGGTACATGCGGTGTCGCTCCCTCATATCGTCGGTCGGCATCTTTGTTGGGTGCTCGAGGTCGCGTGGACGATCGCTGTCGTCGCAAGGCTGAGGTCGAGTCTTGGGGTCTGAAAGTTGCAGGTGGGAGCTTGACAGCAAGGCGGCCAGGGCCCGCGCACGGGCCACCATACCTCGGTTGACGCCGATCATGGATTTTGGTGCGCGCTTCACCTTCACCATGCTCTTGAGTGATAAATATATTATAAAGATATATATGAATATGGATACAAGCGATGAATATTAAAATTAATTAAAGCCATATCTGTGATCTATGAGGTAGGCCAGACATTTAGTAGTAGACTTCGAAAAAGAATTTCCATTGCAGAATGCGGCTTCATTGTCACCGCAGCTCTTTGTCAAGAGCGTGGTGAGCAGACTGCTTTCAGCAATACAGACAAAGACGAAGTCATAATTTCTAGGAATCGAGAGCTAAATATATCGATGGCGCAGTTTTCGCTCGCTTTATAGCTTCACACTTTGCAAGTAGTTGAGTAGCTGTAGGGGTAATTGTTCCCATTTTACAATTTTAGAATCAGCGGGTTAAATAATTAATTGAACATAAATTTATTATGACCCCATCCTCTGATTCCGTTCTGCAAAATTTTAATTATTGTATACTCAGGTTTATCTGTTCTTTCTTATTACAATAAAATCACATTTATCTCTCACCCAATAAATAAATCAAATAAACATCATCACATCCTCACACTCCTTCCTCGGACCCGCCAAGCCCAATCGACCCTACGCTACTGCACGCCACTCCCGCACATAGCGCCCCGCGCCTAGCGTCCCCGCGCCAAATTCTCCTCCAAAATTTATTTATCGCGACACCTCGAAAATCCTCCCCCACTTCAGCGCCCGTCGTAACCGCTACAGAAGCCAGAACGCCCTCATTCTCACGATACAAACTCCTCGACACCTCGACAAGCTGTAGGCGATTCGAGAATATATACACTTCGAAAACTAGACGCACACAACGTCAATCTTCCACCTTCCATACCAAGGCGAGATAAGGGACTTCGTCCGAACCGCAAACATGACAGACTCAGCCTCAAACCCCGATCTCTCCCAAACTCCCTTCGTCAAGCAACTGGCCTCTCCTGGTAAATTCCCTCCTCCCCATCCCCCCCCCAAAACATCTAGAACACCCGACTAACCCTCCACCAGACCGCCAAACCCGCCAAAACGCCCTCGACTCCCTGCGCACCTACCTCTCCGGGCGTCGCTCCCTCCCCGAAGACGCCCTCCTCAAACTCCACACCGCGCTCTTCTACACAATGTGGCTCACCGACCGCCCCCTCCCGCAGCAATCCCTCGCCTCCTCGCTCGCGGCTCTCCCAGCGATCACCCACAAGAGCAACAGGATCGCCTTCACAGCTGCGTTCTGGACGACGATGGCGAGGGAGTGGACACGCATCGATGTGTTGCGGATGGAGAAATTTCTGTTGCTGACGCGTCGGTATGTCGGTGCTGCGTTTGCGCAGTGCGCGGATGGTGGGTGGAAGGCTGCGGTGGTGGAGGAGCAGATGAAGGTTTTGAGGGAGGGGCCGTTGGAGCCGACGGCGACGGGGGTGCCGAATGGGATGAGGTATCATGTTATTGATGTTTGGGTGGATGAGTTGGAGCGGGCGGGAGCGTTGGGAGAGAAGAGGAAGGGGGTGGAGCTTGAGGTGCTGTTGAAGCCGTTGGAGGTGTTGGCGAAGGAGAGCCCGACGAAGAGTGTGAGGACGAAGTGTAAGGAGGCGCTGGCGGATGAGAGGTTACCAGGGAACGAGAAGGAGGATGTGGTGATGGAGGAGGATGAGGGATGGGGGGGATTTGCGGAGTGAAGAAATGGAGTGATGTGCGTCTTGAGCAAGGAAATTGGAGGAATGGATTAGGATGTGCAGTGCATGGGAGGGGCAGCGGCGTCTGGTGTTGGAAAGTGGTGACGATTAATGCATTCTGTACAATCTACGCGAGTCTATTATACAAGCGTCCTCGACTATGGCTCCTGGGTATCATGCCATGACGCGACGAAAAGAGACCTCCAAAAGCTACCCTATCCATTATCCACGTACCCTATCCATTCGTACAATCCCATTTACGGGCCCTGAGCCTCATACTTCCACCCCGAGCAACTCAGCACAGTCCCCAATCCCCTATGAATCTCTGCCTGGAACGGCTCGAACGGCACTCTCTCCCCATCGATGCTGATGTACCCCGACTCCTGCTCGCGCGGCACGATGCGGTAGCCGAGCACCTTGCGGTAGGAAACAAGCGGCTTGTCGAAGAATTTGTTGTTCTCAACGGCGAGCATGAGGTCGATGGCGGCTGTGCGCGCGATGCGGCCGTCGATGCAGACCAAATCCATGAGGCCGTCGCTGGGGAGGGTGGCAGGGAAGAAGTTTGCGTCGGCAGCCATGTAGGACATCTGGTAGTGTTAGTAATTTCTTGACGTAGAAGGTAATATAGCGGAGGTAACTTACATTGCCACAGTAGAAATTGCCAATCGTGTCATAGGGCACCATCTCCCAGTCCGACGGCAGCTTATCATTGACCGTCCCGTACCTGAGAGTAGGAAGCCCCTCTTCGCTCGCCCCGCTCGTGCTAACAGCCGAATCATCATCAATCTCATCCCTATTCCCTCTGCGCTCGGCCAGCGTCCCCCTTTTCTCACTTTCTTGGCGGTAATGCTCCTTAATCGCCGCCTTATCCTCAATCACGACCTTGACGGCTATATCGCACGGATACACCCTCTTCTTCAGCAGCCGCGTCAGAAAGCCGTATGTAAAGCGCGCCTGCCCCAGCCAGCGGATATGCTCCGTTGCCAGGTCCGACTCGGCCACAATGCCGACAGACTGTGATAGGAACGACAGCGTGCGTGTCGACCCCTGCGTGATGGAGATCAGATCCAGCGGCGTCACGAGACCCTTGACCGTCGCCAGAGCCGCGAGACTGGGACTAGCACTGCCTGTCAAATTGCAGCTCATCGCATTGCCGCTACCGCACGGCATCTGTACGACCGCAATCTTAGCCAGAGCACGGCGAGCATCCGGTCGTTTCCCCAGCCCATTGAAAACCTCATGCGGTAGTCCGTCCCCCGAGCACGAGACCACCATATCGTAGGCCTCAATATCCAATTTCTCAGAGATCGTGACTGCCTCCCCCTGGCTCGTGGTAGTGTGTACATCGAGCACGCAGTGCGCAGCGCGGAGAATCGGTTCGATATCCCTCTTCCACCATTTCACTGCGCTGCCCTTGCCCGCATGCGGGTTCAAAAGCACCTTCGCACGCTTGCGCTTCTGCGACTCGCCGTATGCGCGATCGAGGAGTTTGGCGATCCAGATGCGTGCGGGTGCCGGGTCGAGGGGGAGGGGGTAAGTGAGGGATTCTGGGCGGACGGCTGTTTTTGAGATGGGCGCAGCGTAGGAGATTGTGAGGAGGGTGGAGGATATTTCGGCCCATAGGACGTTGTAGAAGGGAATGGCGCGCGTGTCCGAGCTTCCTGTATTGCGCCGTCAGTTCCGTCGTTGTCTCTCGTCGTTTCGCGGCTCCAATTGCAGCGCGGCGCTGGGGGACGTACCGGGCCGGCACAGCGCGCAGCACGACGTCTTTCCGTCCTTTTGAAAATCGTCATCTGGGCGCACAGGAGCCCGTCAGCCTGGCTCCATGTATCGAGTCTGTGCTGCCCAATGCCGGGCTGCCGGCGGAGGGGCGCGGGGGAGAGGGAGGAAGAGTGCTCACCAAGTACAATCAGCGACTCGGTGCCGAGGGTCAGGCTGGCGTCTTTCCCGACTACGAGCGTGGTGTCGCGTGCGAAGTCGATGTCTCCATCGGCGGAGAGCTCCGGGGCAGCGGGGTCCATGAAGGGGTCGCTGGAGCCGCGAGTGGGCGATGCGGGTGTTGCGTGGTCGGTCATTTCTTATAGCGATTGTGGTGGTTTAAGCATGCTGTAAATATGTCCCTTTTGTTTGATTTCTTGCTGGAGAATGAGTAGGAGGGGAGAGAGGAAGGAGGAGGGAAGAAGAGAGAGAAAGGGAAGAGGGAGAAAGAGAGTGAGTATGAGAGAGGGTAGTATACCCGCAACGGATCGTTACCCAGCTTACCTTACTAAGGAAGGTTGTAGTGGTGCTTAAGAGTGGTTTATTGCGGGCCGGAACAATAACGCCGAGTGGGTGTGTGAGTGGTCTGGGTGTGGTCTGGTTCCTGTCCTGGGGAAATAAACATAAAAATAGATGTACATAAATCATAAATTAGATTAAAATACGAGATATACATACAAGTGTCTTACATGTGATTGTAAATTGTAATAATAAATAATAAATAGATATATCTCACACTGCAAGCTGCTATATCTGTACGCTGTATGCTGTAAACACATTCATTTCCCCGCAAAGTTAACACCGCTACAGTCTTTTTCATTTATCAATTCTTTACTATTGCAAATGCCAACGTCTCTACATAAAAAAACGCCCAATGCTTCTTTTTTTGCGCCTCCTCTCTTCGCAAAACACGGCGTGGCTCGCATTATATACCAATGTAACGCTTCTAGCACTACATCCCCCTCTTATCCCGCTTCCATCACAATCATAAAGCCCCCCTAAACATACCCAGACATGAGACAGCCCCCATAATTCATCGATTTGCAGCCGACTCACCCCCCGACGAGGCATAAGTGACGGCGCTCTAGTATGTTCCGTAACCCCTCTTTCCATCCTGTACTCATGGCGTGGGCCCCGCTCAAGCCACCTCTCCAACCTTATTGAGGCCCTTCAAAGAGCCCAGGCTTAGTGCCAGACCTTGTGAGCGACTGCGGATGCGTACGAAACCCGTGACTGGGCCATCGTCGCCCTCCTTCTCGATACTTAAGTTTGCTAGTGCGTCCTCGCCTGCAGTCTGTTAGTAAATGTTCTGTATACCAGATTATGCCCCCCAGAAGTGAGGAAGGATAATAAAAAGGGGAGAAAGATGGAATAAAAACGTACCAAACACGCTGCGTGCGTAAAGGTTCGCACTCAAGAACTGGCAGTCACCCTTCAGCGAAGCCTCGGGGGTCAGACACGTCATATTTGTGCACGCCATAAGTTGCGTCAAGAACTCCCTGAGCGACTTGGCCTTGGAGTTGATGTTGACCTTGTTCTCCCACTCGAACTCAGTCCACATGGTGCGGAACTGGGTCTCGGTGCAGGTGGCAGGCTGGATGTAGTCCATGATATCGACGTGGACATCGTTGAGAATGACAACGTTGTTGTCAGTCGAGCTCTGGCCATCGTAGACGACGTTACCGAAGATGACACCAGTATCTGTGGATGAGACCTTGATGGTGCACTGGACGTTCTGGAAGTCGTGGGGGCCGAGGTTCTGCGTCGTGGGGCGCTCCACGACCTTTAGGTCACCGAGAGTGGCGAACTCCACGGACAGGTTCTGCAGCGTCTCGGTGGTCTGGTTGACAAGCAGGACGTCGAGGACAATATCGAATTGGTGGACCTTGACGTACGCCTCAGCGTAGACGGGATCCGAGAAACCAGTGAGCTGGACGACGCGGCTGAGTTTCGACGAGAGATCCTCAGTGGCAGTGTCACCTCCAGTGGCCTTCTCGAGGTCGAGCTCAATCTCGTCAGCACCATCGTTGGCGTTCTTCTTGGCGAGCTGGCGGATCTGAACGACGTCGTCAACTTGGACCGCAGTCTTGGCCTTCTCCACCGCCTCTTTCGCCGCGCGCTTCTTCTCCTCGACCTGGACCATAGCCCTGAATGCCTTTCGTGTGTCATCAAGGAACACAGTCTCGAGCTCCTTCTTCTGCGCGAATTCCGCCAGCGATCGCACGCAAGACATGATCCTGTCCACCGAGTCCTCATCAATAGGGGCCTTGACGAACTGCGACTGTCCAACGCGGATAATGGAGATCATGATCAGCATAGCCTCTGCGCGGAGGGCGTTTGTGCGCGCCTCGTCCTTGGAGATTTCCGAGTGGCGCATGACGAGTTTTGTGAGGGTAGACGAGAGAACACTGGCAAGGTAGTAGTCGCCATCCAGGATAAGTTGGCGAAGCGGTGGCTTTTGTGCGGCCTTGACGGCCTCCAACTTTGCTAGTACTGCGGATGTGCTTGTGAGAGCGCTCTCGGTTGCGTATGTGCCATCAGCCAATACCCTCCTTGAACCAGTCGGCGCGGCTGGCTTGTCCGTGCCATTAGTCTGAGCCTCCTTCTCTTCCTGGCCCTCAGATCCTTCATCCAGTAGTCGCTGCTCGGAAGCCAGTATCGGGATCTCACCCAAACTCGCGCGTATCCTCTTCCATGCGTCTCTGATGTCATTGGCCTCCATGGAGTATTCTCCGACAATCCATAGTGCGCCACGGTAAACCTTTCCTGCACGGACCTCGCTCAGGGTCGAAACGAGTCTCTCGACAATAGTCTGGCGGAGCTTGGGGAACTTCTCGACGACCTCCTTTACGAACGAGATGACATCGACAGCCGAGGTGCTGTTGAAATCGGCGATGAAGTCCATCAGCAGGTCAACAACACTTGCGGCAACTTCAGAGAACTTGATGGCGCATTGATGTATCGAGTGGATGAGGAGCTGGCGGTACTCGTTGTTCTTCTCGTACTCCTGGTCCACGGTCTTCGTCAATTCCTTCTTCAGGAGAAGCACAACATCAGCGACGTTCTTGCTAGACACCATGTTCAGAGCCAGCTCGAGGGCCTTGCGCCTGACGTCAATATCCGGGCTGGATAGCACGCGGAGGATTTCCATGGTAAGGTCGTCCAGAACACCCTCGTTCTTGCGACGCAGCTGATCGACACGGTCGAGCACGATAAGCTTCACGTTGTTATCCGCCTCCTTGATGCTGAGCTCAATGAACTTGGCAGCAGCTGCCTTAACCGCAACGGGGTTGTTCGTCAATGCCGTGAGGGACGACGCAGCCTCGTAGACCACAGTCGCAGTGCTCGCCTCGAGGAGATCGAAGATCAGGCGCAGGTATTTGGCCTTGTTCTGCGAGTTCTGGACAGCATCCTTTCTGATAAACTCCAATTCGACCAGCTGGAGCAGCTCATCGGCGTTGGGGATACCGTCAAAGACGCTGCTGAGGTATACTAAGGCCTTGTCATGGTCGATGCTCGCGAGCGCAGCGAATGCGTTGCGCTTGCATGTGTGGTCGCTCTCGGTCTCGAGGAAGGTCGCAATGAGCTCGGCGGCGTCAGGGATCAAGGATTCCGAGTGCTGGAAGATGGAAGCAACGGCGAAGACGGCGTTCTTGCGGACGTATGCGTGGCGGTGCTCGAGGCAGGATCGGGCCGAGGAGAGGAGGGGCTCGATGAGCTCAGCTTCGCGGAGCTTGCACAGGAAGCGGAGGGTGTTTCCTCTAATATACTCATTCGCGTGTTGTAGATCATTACGGATGCCGTTACACACGAGAATCATCTCTTGCTTGAGCTTCCCGCTGGCGTCGAGCTTGGGGCAGATCTCGTAGTAGAAGTATAGGAGCTTCTTCAGTGTCTTGCTCTTTGAGGGCATGACAAAGCGGATGATGTGCATGAGGAGTTGGGGCATTGGGTCGCCGTTGAGCATGATTGTGAGGATGCGCTTCATGGTGTCGACCTTGCTCTCGTCGGTCCCCTTCTCCAGCTGCGTGCGCAGCTCGGACATGGAGGGCACATCGGAGAGGTTGTCCTGGTGCACCAAGCTGTAGGAGCTCTCGAGGAAGGAGGCCATTGTGGGCGGTTTGCTTCCCCGAATTGGGCGGACCTGTGCGTTGGCTGCTCCTTGTCGGTCAAAGGCTTGCGTGTTTCCCCAGCTTCAGCGATACGCGGGCAGGCAGAGGGTGTCGGTTCGCGGTTTCGGTGTTGACGGGAGGGATCGGGCGTCAACAGAAGGAGGAAGCGTAGTAAAGATTGCAGGGTTTGTAGAGTTGAAGGATGGGAGTCCCCTAGGGTATCAATGTGTGAGGCTTATCAACAACACAATCAACAAGGTAAGCTCTCTTGAATTGCGGCTCTATCCCCTTAGTTAGAACCACGTTGGAGATTCCGTGGAATTAAGCGATGTGTTCGAATGAAGTCACGTGGAAGTGGGCGGTGGGTGGTACCTTGGTGCTGCCCCGCCAAATTGTGAGCAAGGGTGTCATTTTGGTGCTCTCTTGGGTCTTTTTGGTGGTCTCAGGCGCGAAAGCTTGACAGGGCTGAGACAATAATCCCACCTTCTACTGTTAATATATACGCCTTACTCGTCTACAGCTTCAACTTCACTTCCCACGAACAGCAATTGTTTATAGGCAACAGGCTTATAGGCACAGAGTCAACATGGCTGCCACCGCTGCTGCAAACTCTGAACCCTTCTATGTCCGTTACTAGTATGTCTTGCTCTGCCCCCCGTGGACACTGGAACCACCAGCTACCGCACCTTCACCCCGCAGCTCTCTCTAACTTGCCACAGCTCAGGACACCAAGGCCGTCACGGCCACGAATTCCTAGGTACTACCTGCCTCGCACGCCACCCTTCTCCCAATGCGCATCCACTGACTGTACCTTCCACCAGAGTTCGACTTCCGCGTGCTGGGCGACGGAAGGAGCGCATCGGCGCGATATGCGAACAACTCAAACTACCGCAATGACTCCCTGATCCGGAAAGAGAGTGCGTGTGGCCGATTGCCCCTGCCAGCTGGGCGTATAGCTAATGAGGGTGTGCGCAGTGTGCGTCAGCTCGACGATGATTGACGAGATCAAGCGCATCATCAAGACCAGCGAGATTCTGAAGTATGTCAAGCAAGGAGTCACTGGTTACAGGCTGGTTACAATACAGATTGCGGGTGCTGACAACAATACAGGGAAGACGATGGCAAGTGGCCACAGAAGAATAAGGACGGACGACAGGAGCTGGAGATCAGACTGGGGAATGACCACATCTCGTTTGAGGTAAGCTATACCTGACATCTGCCTGCTGTACCAAGCGTCACAATACGCCGCGATACTGACAACATTCGCGCAATCCAGACAGCGAAGATTGGATCCCTCGTCGACGTCAGCGACTCCGCCGACCCCGAAGGCCTGCGCGTCTTCTACTACCTCGTGCAGGACCTTAAGGCGCTGGTCTTTTCGCTGATAGGCCTTCACTTCAAGATCAAGCCGATATGAGCAGTGGGAAGAAGGGGGCGTTGGTGTGGCATTTGCGCATTTTGCTAGGACAAAGGGGGCGTTTTATATCGTGTTGTCGATACCATTGGAGGTTGACCAGGGGAATTACAGAGAAGGCGTGTGCTGTTTGAGGCTGTACTGTCTGTCTTTACTGTCTGGCTGTCTGTCTGCATTGTCTGTACTCTACATGCACAAGGGCCACAGGGACCAAGCAGACCAGGTAGACCCAGCAGACTGACCACCAAGCACGATCAAATGTAGATATCCGATGCAGGAATATTACCTTTGCAGCTTTTTCTCTTCACCTCAACAACACCCTTGACAACTTCAGTTAATTACTGTCTATATATTCACTCATCTGTGCATTTGTTTGCGACAACCATCCATTTTTTCTTCATGGTTTTAAAAAATAAAGCCATCTCGTGGGGTTAAAAGACAGCATTTGCGGGGATTGGACCTTGGAAACCCGTCTCCGCCGTTCCTTTAGTCCTTCCAACCACTGGGAAGCCAGGATCCAGGCCAGCCTTGGCACCCGATGGGGGTCATAGAATCGACAATCGCATCCATCCACTCCCGCCACCAAAAACCCCACGAAACCCGCCTTATAAACAACTCACTCTCTCCCGTCTATCGACACTTACATCCAGCAATCCCATAATACCCATTCCCCACAACACCGCCGAGCGATGCATTTCGCCGCCCCGGCACCGTCAGATTAACACCCCTCCCCCCTTCCCCCAGACTACGAAATTGTACACTACACCCCAGAGACACACATACCCCGGAATCCACACCGGCCCACACCGTTCGACGGGCCAGCGGACTCGGCCGTGGGCGCCACGATCGATCGAGACAGCGATTCCGATATCGAGATGCCAGGCACGCCATCAGTGCGTGTGGATGCGGCGGCGGCGGAGGAGGCAATGAGGCTGCACGCGTCCTGTCCGCCAGAAGAGGAGCGCGGGGAGGCGTGGGTGGCGGCGGATGAGGACGACGACGAGTCAGAGGCCGTGGCGGGGAGTCAGAGCGCTACGCCTACGCCGCCGCCGCCGGAGGGACAGCAGATGATGAAGAGGGTTGATGGGGGGCAGCGCGCGAGGGTGGAGATGCTATCGCCTGTTAGTGTGGAGGATAAGGCTGAGGAGAAGGAGCGGGAGGCGCCGGTGCTGCATAGGAGTTATGCGGGGAGTTCGCCGTCGATGAGCTATGAGTTCTCCAATGTCCGGGTGAGTTGCTTGCGATGTGATAAGGGTCCTAAGAGGCAATGCGCTGACGAATGTGTTTGATATAGTTGAAGCCGTCATCGCCGTCCTCTTTTTTGCGGTCGGGGAGCCAGTTTCGCGGCACGCAGCATTCTGAGAGACAGGTTTATGAGGTGCAGGTGGAGATTAAGCATGTGGATATGAGAGAGTCATCGCTGTGCGGATATCTGCGCATACAAGGTGCGACGCCCCAAGCAACTTTTCGAACTATAGACATGATATATGCTAACCCAACCCGCGGCTAGGCCTGACAGAAGACCACCCAACTCTAACGACTTACTTCGAGGGCGAGATCATTGGATCGAAGTACTCTTTCCTCACCAAACACGACGACTGGGGCTCGACAGACAAGGTGGACCTGGAGCACTGGTCGAAGTTCCAGGCATTTCGCCCTTTCAGCAAAGCTGCGCGGCGGCCGAACCTACATATCCCCAACCTGGCGCAGCGCGAGAACATCTTCATGCGCTGGAAGGAGCACTTCCTCGTCCCGGACCACCGGGTGCGCACGATTACGGGGGCGAGTTTTGAGGGCTTCTACTATATCTGCTTTAACCAGCGGAGTGGGAGCGTGAGCGGGATTTACTTCCATGCGAAGAGCGAGAAGTGCGTATCCCCTCATCATTGTCATCCGTTACCCTCCTCCCACAGGGTATTTTGACGAGTCTTGTCTAACCTGCCGTAGATTCCAGCAGCTCGAGCTCAAGCACGTCCCCGACCGTGGGACCTACGGCGCAATTGAATTCAGGTGAGCCGGTGGGCACAGCGGCAACAGGACTTTTTGAGCAGGGACACATGGAGTAGGGCGACAAGGGCAGGGTGAACAAACACACACACACACAACATAAGGCGATTTTAGGACAGGATAACATGAGCGCGGTGCATATAACGGAAACTGATTCCCCCCAGCCCAGTCTCCTCCCGTCATCCTCGCCCTTCCCCGCTCTCCATGAAAGGATCTCGGTGGTTTGGGAGGGAGAGATGGGAGGTGGGCGGGCTTTGTTTACTCGATTTCGATTTCGATTTGTCTATTTTTACTTTTTACGTCAATTTTTGTCTTTTGGAAATGTTTCTACAGGGTGGATGGGGGTGAGGGATACGGATACGTTGCTGGAGGAGGGGTGTTGTCTCTTGAGCGATTTTGTAAGGAGTGAGTGGAATAAGATGGAGAAATGAGGGAGGGATTATGGGGATAGTGGATGTGTATTCCCAATTCCATACCATATACGAGTAGCCGTTTCGATGTTGCGGCAATTGAGCGCTTTACGCGCGCAGACTTACCAGTTTTGGCTTCAAGGTGAAGTTATTCACAGTTCCAGTGAATCTAAAATGTAGATATGCCCTTGTGCTCTCCTCCTGTGCTTTATATATCTCATTCTATTTTATATCAACACATCAAACCCCCCACCCCCATCCCCAATGCACGGTCTATCTGTCCTCGTGCCGATTATACGTCTTTGACCGCCAGAATCCAGGGCTACTGTGGCCAGCTCTTCTGG